>JAWQRJ010001371.1:0-16103 GCA_033557515.1 Diorygopyx duplodentatus
CCTAAATTACTAAATGTGCTTGTGTAATTGGGTTATGAGAAGAGGTCGAGATAACTGTATTAATTCCACAACATATATATGATCAAATCTGAAAAATATTTTTAATACCTTCTTTGCCATGTTGAACAAAAAACATTATTCGACGTATACTAACTATAAATAATTTACAGAAAACTATCTGTAGTTGCACCTAAACATTTTCAACTATGGAGTAGAATATTTTCTGTGAATAGTTTGGCGTGACGCAAATCTAACATTTCTAAACATTTGTAAGGTAAACAAGAAATTAAAATGTAGCGAATTATTTAAAACGAGGCTTTCGTTCAGTTAATTTGGGTATTATTGCACAAAAACATGCCATTCAGATTAAAAGAATTGTGATTATTTATCAAGCGTCCTTTGATGCAAGACATCACTCTGAAAACCATATCATGAAGCACGTTGCCGAAAAATCGAAACGCTCTTATGTAAATGCTGTTGCAAATGTTATCAACAACTGTATTCGGTAAATGCAGCGAATTGTATTGAAAGTCGATTTTGTATATCGATTTTGTCGTTTTTTTTTATATGGATTTCCATAACTTCAAGCTTAGGCATAATTGAAGCTTTGGCTCCAAAAAGGAAGTGCTTGCTCCCTTTATCGTTATAAAAGTTACAATGTATCCTAGAAGATTATCCTAGATTTCCTAGAAATTTATAAAAAATATTCACTAGTTTATTTAACACAATTAATTTGTAAAATATAAATGCAACCTAATGATAGTTTCTAAATTAACAAACCTAATTGAATAGACTTTATTGCTTCCTGTTTTGCGGTTATATTTTGTTATATGATATCATTACTTCTATGATTAGTCAGTTAATAATACATCAACTCCGAATATGATTGATTATTAATTTAATTTTTCCTCTGAGATAATTATTTAACAATGACGCAAAATTCACACACAAAATAAATTGTCGTATGCCGAACAGAAGTCGTATACAGAGCAATATTTGACACGTCCAAACAGGACGTGTGACAACTTTGGGAAGTGATTTTTTCCTGAAAAAAGTACATTTTCTATTCAAGAATTATCAAAGCATCATAACCCAATGCCAAAATATAAAAGTACCGAAAAAGTATGCCACTAACCTCTAATCCGCAACTTTAGTTATTATTAGCAACTTAAGGTCGTGATTAATGGATTGAATAACTTCTCTAACTCTCCCCGCTTTTGAATGGTTACAGAAAAAACAGAAATTAACAATACAGATACTTTACATACATCACCTTTCGTCTTTCTCAATTGTTTGCTACTGACAATGTCTATTTATATAACATCTATATTGTCACGCTGGAATATAAGTAGAATGTTATTTTGCATTGTTGATAGTATTTTCAATTGATACTCACTCTTGTAACTGACTATTAAACAAAACTTCTCACCCATTCTTCTAAACATAGGCATAGTTTTGAAGAAAGACTATGGTTTCTTTATGCCGTTAGCCAATCTGATTAAAAAATTCAAGTTTGAAAATTCACAATTCAATCTGATTGGTCAATGGCTTATTCATTTTAAAGCAATGCTTTGAAAAACCGCCCATTAACATTGCAAATCGATAATGTTAAATTGAGAACATACGGATCGTATTAACCAAATAAAAGTGTACTTTACTTGCTTCCTCGGACTCCTCTTCAAACAAATTCAACTCATCGTCACTTCTACTCGGTCCCGAGTTTAATCTGAATCTTGATAAAGTTGGCGTAGTTTCCATGACAGTTGGACTGTCTTGCGTCTTTAGCGTTACAATATGTCTCTTGCAAGCAGTGAGCTCCATGTGCAGTTTTTTGTTGAGTCTGGAAAACTGAGTTAGTTGCTCACGGTATTTTTCTAATTGTTCATCTTTTTCTGTCAGTTCCTTTTTAAGGCCTAAAATTGAATACATACGAGGTTACGTGTCATAAAAATGTACAAATGGGAACACAGAAAAATAGTGTGCAGCATACCATTAGCAATTCTTTGTACATTTTCAACGTCAGACTTAAAGTTCGCCTTTAAATTAGCGCAAAAACTTTTCAAGTTTTCGTACTCTTCCTTAGCCTTTTTGAGCATTTCCTCTTTTGCCCGACATTCATTGCTCAACTGGTAAGTGTAAAAAGTAATTGATCTGCCAGCTATTTCCAATACCTGATCAGGATTCATACCTGTGATGATCATCTGTTGTGGAAGATTTGATGCATTTTATAGATAATCCAAATTAGTATGGCAAGTAATAAATACTTACCGCTTTGTATTGGTCAGATGGCTGCAAATTAGTCATGTTGAAGTCGTAATTATTTCTGAATGGTGATGAGCAAGCTGAACATTTGGCGTTCTTGATACAAATCTGTCCGTGTTGTCGACAGAATATATGGGAGCAAGCTGTGACTAATGAGTCGCCTTCCAAAATTTTTCTGCACGATTGTAAATTGCAACGCAAGGGTGCCTCTGCCATTTCAACTAATGCCAAAACCTACAAAATAGGTGAGCAGGTGGGTTTTGTATT
The DNA here is from genome assembly GCA_033557515.1 of Diorygopyx duplodentatus. NCBI lineage: Eukaryota > Metazoa > Arthropoda > Insecta > Coleoptera > Scarabaeidae > Diorygopyx > Diorygopyx duplodentatus. The sequence continues at coordinate 2,530 of JAWQRJ010001371.1, forward strand.
GAAATGGAATTAATGAAAAATAGGAAATGTTCCATACGAGGGCAGTTTCATGTACAGCACATAGTTTTGTTCATAAAACTTCTACTTAGAAAATGGCATTTCTATGTATATCATAGTTTTGATGGGTTTAAGATCCCCCGACGAAAACTTATACCGCATAGGTATAAGTTATATTACACAACTTATACCGCATAGGTCTAATTACGAAAATTCGTTTTTTCAAAACTAACCTCATAGCATTAGCTGTAGAGGGCTATTGTAGCTCCTTTAGGGAACAGTTTTTGACACATTTTCATATGTATACTTTTTGCCTTAAAATTGACTATACAATTACTCCATCAATTAACGTATTTAAGAACCACTTTATATTTACATGTACTCTTTATTTTGTGAATATCTGTATATTTTTTAAGGTAAAAATACAATACTGTTTATTATTATACATATATATTACTTTACTCTAAAATCATGATAATTTTAAATAAAAATAGTGTTTAGTTCAAATTCATTAACTGGAATAGAGATTATTTATTATTGTTTATGTTATCCCTATTTTATTGAACGCATGCGCGATAGCATTATTTAGAAATGTGCGTGGCAATGTGAAACCTACGAACCTACTCAGTAATCCCAGTATTAATCCTTCGTCATTTGATTCCCACGAAAATGTCAGGAAAATTCTCCGGTTTTACAGAAGATGACATCAAACAAGTACACAACAACTTGCCCATGAATAAAAATGCCACAGACACAGGTAAGTTTCAAATATTATTATAAGGTATCCTGTACTGTTAATAACAAATAGTCATTTAATAGAAAAAAGCACAGTACCGAGAAGTAAAAAGTCTCAAAAGGTTGTGATCCGTGTAGATTCAGCACGACATAAAATTTTAGAGAGTAAAACAGCGAATGACGAACCAATAGATATACCGGAGGAAGCAAAATTAAGCAAACCCACTGCCACGGAGACCGTATCCGAACAAATAGAACCATGTGAAAATAATACTATTATAGAGAAGCAATCAAGTCAGGTGATTAAGACTGAAAATGGGACATCTGATGAAAAGCCTGCACATCGAGAGTCGACCAATAACGACATCGAAAAACGATTTATCGACTTGGAGGAATTTCAAGCGAGACAAAAAGCGATCGAAGAGCAAAATAACCGTCGAAAGGAGCTTTTGGCGAGAGCCTTAGCCGATCGAACAAAACGTACTCAAGACGAGGCAAAACGTTTGAACGAAATCCAAGAAGAATTTAAGAAACTCGATGCGGTCCTTTCAAACGACGTTAAAATACTCAGGCAAAAAATAGAACACGCAAGTATGGACTACATGGAAACACAAAAACGTTATTTAAAGATTGAAAAAGTGTTTTTATCTGCGAAAGTCCAATTACAAAAGCAGCTCGAGAAGAAAGAAATGTTAACGGAACATTTGTGTACGATCATTGAACAAAACGAGGAACGGAAGGCGCAAAAACTAACGGAATTAATAAACAAACTTAACTTGGATGGTGCTGGCGATGAAGAAGAGGTGATTGAGATGAAAACTACTTAACATTTAAGAATGAACCAAACTTTTAACAATGCCTTAAATATAGTGCAATATACTAACTTTTTCCGTTAAAATTTTGATTATGTTTAAACAAATGAAAAGGATTTAACAAGTTACCTTAAGATATTTGATCCGTGAATATATTTTTCTATTCCAATTCCGTTGTATTACTTGCCCCTCGTTTCTAAATTCAAATTTTCCAACCTGTCGAAGAAATATTATCTGCAGTGAAGTTGTAGTTTATAGAGTAGCGCCATCTGTGGGTAAGAAACCGATACTAATACTTGACTGGTAGATACCTGCTTTCAGTCGAGTTTATTAGTCTTTCTCCCCAAAAGATGTCGCTCTCGGTATTTATTTCACTAATAATTTTTTGATGTTATTTGTAACATGAATACCTTTAAATTATGCAAATTTAATTTTTGCGTAGAGCTTTTTAATAAACTTGCATTGTACAACCTTTAACGAATACTGTAACTATCGAAAAATTGCAGTGCCTGTACTGCTCGGAAATAAACTCCATCGTAGTGTGCTATATAGAAAATTTGAGGGTACATTTTGTTTTATATTGTTTTAAAAATATATAATGTAGTTGCACATTGTTGAACGATATTTGTTTCTATACCATGAAGCATACAAAACAACAAATTCATACATAAATGAAGTGAAGCTTCCGGAAGAAAAAGGAGCTCCCGAACTAAAGGCAATCAATCTTCCGCGAGTAGGAACCTTTAAAAAAAACCGTACGTTCTCAATCATTTCTCAATCAATAACAAAAGGCATTTTCTATTTTATATTACCTCATCTAGATTAATCGACGAGTACTAATTTCTTGAGATACCTGCGAAAATTTTCATTATTAATATTTCAGAGCTAATCTGTAGGAAGATAAATGAGATAAGCTTTGTGCTGAATAAGAACGATAAATTGTGTATAATTTATTTTATGAGGAATTAGATGGCGTCAACGGCAAAAATCCTTTAAAAATCTTCTCTGAGTTTAATAACCACATTTGTATAAAATAAATTATGCATCAATATTATTAAGAATGTAACAAATTATGGAGCGATTCTATAGGCGATTAAGCGAAAGTAAATTAAGAAATTTCCATTATCGGAAGTGGGAAAAATTAAGGCGTTTTTATTTAATGTTAAATCAACTTTTGTGGCTCACCCACATGACTTTCTCTCACTTAACTACTTGATCGCTTATAAGCCAACTTGGGGAAATTGTTTTGTTGCTATATTGTACTGGTTGGTAAAATATAGGCCAGCCATCCCTTATGGTAGAGGGTGCAATGGGGTGGGGTGGAATAATAAAATATTGATTTTTTACGTTTCTATTATTTTTTATGATTTAGTGGTATGAATGATATTCTAAAAAAATTTTTTTCAAGTGATCCCAACAAAAACATCTTTCCTCCCTCGACATTTTCTATAAAATTTTCGATATTATTCACTTTAAATCCAAAACATTTTGACAAAAATCAATTTGTTTTTATAAGACTAGAAGTTTGCTTCTCAGTTTCAAAAAGGGCTTGAAAAAATATGTTTGCACACATCGTGTAATATAGGAGCTTTTGCTGTAAAGCTTCAGTTTTGGATTTTTGAATTGTAATTGCTTATCTACTTTGCTGTTTGTTGCAACTTGAATTTTTCATTTTTGAAGGTTGACATAATCCTTGTTTGTAGGAAAACATGTAAAGGTTCAAAAATGTATCCATATTCCTTACATGATGTAATGTTTATGTTTAATTTTTTGTTTTAATAATTTTAATCTGATGTCAATCAGTTAGTCTATCTAAATCCAGTTCAAAAATTCAGGAGGAACTTATGTATAACCCTGTAATTGATGTGCACATATTTTCTCTATTTTCTATAAAAACTGAAAAACTTCACCTTTCTTGTTCAACAATGGAGATATTGCTTGCAAACGAAATTTCGGGCTACCCCCTAAGAAAGAATAACTTTGTGATCCACTTTCGGTTTTCGATATGACCGCCCCGGAGGCATAAGGGGCCAATCGCATGAGGGAAAACCGCATTATAGCTGTTTCTCGCACACTCGTTCCATCTCACGGTAAATAATAGCAAATGCATTCAAAAGCCTTTGTCGCAGGCATAATAAAAAGAAATTTTACACAATGCTTTTGCTTTACAATAAGAATGTTTGTTGGCAAAACCAATCGAATTACTATCGTAATTAACAACTGTGTTTAAAAATTAAACAGTTGTTTATAATAGTATCAAATAGTCTCCTATCTCACATTTGATTTGGGAACACGTTGTCCAAGTATGCCCTAATTGCAAGGATATAATGCGGCGCCCCATCTTGCTGAAACCAAATCCTTGGATCGGATAGATCAGGTTCCGCTGCGTTCTTGCTGCTGGAAAGATCAGGTTCTTGCTGCTGGAAACATAACAGCAAGGGATGGTACTAACTCAAACCGTAGGAAATCCAAATACCGTCCACCATTTAAATTTTGTTCAAAGAAGTAAGGACCTATAATGGGGTCACCCACAATTCCAGCCCACACATTAATCTTATCTGGATGCTGGGTATGACCGTCTATCATCCAATGCGGATTCTCGGTCGCCCAGAAACGACCTGCAAATCCCTGCAATAGTGGACTAACTCTCTCTCCACTTCTTCAATTAGTGCCGTCTTATATCTCCCCAGAGAATTTGGTACTGTTCCCTGATAAAGCAAAAAAGGTATATATAATATAAAGCCTAAGTGCTGTGTTGTAACCATAAACTGTTTCTTATCGTATTATTTTAATTGTTTATTTTACTATTTGCAGGCTTGGAGTTCCAATATTAAGGCTGAGTTTGTTTTAACTTCAAGGTAAGGTACTAGAGGATTTTTTGGGTCGTAAATGTCAGTGAAAAATGAAAGATTTGAAATGGCAGGTTTAATATGACACCAAAACTGACGAAATACCATTTTCTCGATACACTCGATACACACATTTTAAGCTTGCACACATATACGTGAGTAGTTTCCAGTTTTGTTCCACCATATTTGATCCGACATCTTGAATCTTCCAGTTTTATTCTTCGATTCGTGCAAACTTCGTAGAGTAGGTAAGGTGTGCTTATTTGGCTATAGACAATTTGCAAAGATTGTGCAAACAAACTGTTTGAATCATGAATTTATAATGACTTCTTTATCTATTAATATTGTTGCATGATCGCCGTTTGAAAATTTAGGATTTATAAATTGGGCCAAATATTGACTTCTTTCCCCTTTAAAATGAGAAGATGAGCATGAAATTCGTGAAAATAGGCATTTGCTAGTGCAACCATAGTAGATAGACCCATTAAAAAGTATGATTTATGAAAATGTGTACAAAATTTGAGAGAATCGCCACTGCTTGATTTTTATGTTTAGTATCACTAATGTAACAATTTAATTTTTATTCTTCTAGCCAAACTAAGTAAGTGTAAGTGAGAATTTTCGTTTTAACTAGTTATAAGATAAAAAGAATTAAGTTTTTAATGATTTTGTCCCCCTTCATCCACCCCCATAATCCCTTTGTAGGGAATAAAGGATGGTAGTTTTCTCTATGTGCTCAATTTAAAAGTCCGAATGAATGTACTGTTATTCATTTGTTTGAAATAAATGAAATTCTATCTTGAATTGAGTTTTTCTGTCTCAGCTATGAGTTTTTCTGTGTCTCTCTCCTGTTATCTATAGTGTAATTTAGCAGGATCTCTTAATTTCTCCTGAATTTTAAATTATTGTTTACAGTTGTCTCAACTATGGTTTATAGTCGTTTAGCTTATAGTTTATAATTTTTCGAAGCGACTATAGTATTCTGGCGTGTGTCGTTGAAGTTTCTGTTACCGTGTACATTTAGGTATGCAATTTTATATATGATAATTCCAATGCGAACACTATCAATTTTACGTATTTCTTTGGATATTTAAGATTTTTTTATTTTTGATCATGTTTTAGAGCAATATACTATAATTCTTCGCTATCCAGTCCTTAAAATCAAATCATGCCTGGAAGATCTAGGTACAGTGTGGCTACTTGTGAAAGCCATTCAACGGTGGTCAATTCCTCTGGGAACAAATTAATATTTTTTACTTCTCCGAAAGATTCAAAAATTAAGAAACAATGGATTGCCAATTACGTGCTTTGCATAGCTTGACACGTGCACAAACACACACAAGAGCAATGCAAGAGCTATAGACTCGGTTAAATGGTTATGGGGGTGTTTATCTAAGCTGTTCGGACCTTCTTTTGTTTTTCCCAAAAAATGCATCGTCTGCTAGATATCCTGAAAAAACTAAAAATCCCCATTCCTTTCAAATGTGTGAACATTTTCCATATTATTTATCGTATCAAAAAATGTCGAGGGAAAAAGTTGTAGATATCAAAACATTCTGTAGGATAGATAATAAAAATTCTTTTTACCTTGCACCAGATTCGAGATGTGACTCAATGTTGAATTTTTTTATATGAAAATCACAGCTGATTTTGACATTATCAAATTATGTACTTGATTTTTTCCTGTTCCAACGATATAAGGTTCGAGGTATTTATTTTTTATAGTTTAGCAGATAAGCAGATAAATAATATTCCACACAGATTTTAACCCACAACACTCTCTCCATCATTAAGAACTATGTTTTGTTTTCAAAACAAAAGACTGCATAGCTGGTATTTATTATCTTTTGTGCTTTGGTAGATATAAAGAATAATGTTTTCTGAAAACCAGTTCTGCTCAAATTTAGTGCGTCAATATATTGCAAAAAAAGGAAACATGGGAGCAATAAACATGGTAACAATGAACATGGAAGCAATAAACTTGGTAACAGTAAACATGATAACAATAAACATAGTAACAATAAACATGGTAACAATAAACATGGTAAAAATAAATACGATAACAATAAACCAAAATTTTCCTACGAAAGATGTTCAATATGGCGGCTGTTTACTTCTAAACATTTGGTAACACGCTTTTCGACACTTTTTTCATTAATTGACAAACACTAACGGAGTTTATGACACTCTGTTGTAAATCATTAATACTGTTATAACTCATTCCGTATACCACAGTTTTTATATCGCCCCACAGGAAGAAGTCTAGTGAGGACAAATCCGGAGATCTCGCTGACCATCGTATGGGACCGTTCGTTGCAATCCACGAATTTCCATATCTTGTTGCTAAATATTCAGCAACAATTCTTGAATTATGTGCTGAGGCGCTGTCCTGCTGAAAGAAAAGAGGTCTCTACTCTTGAATTGGTAGATCATCCAACGCATCTTCAATTTCCTGGTGCAGCAGTTCGAGATATCTGTTTGAGTTAAGTGTTTCGTTAAAAATAAACGGACCTATTAATCAGATATTTAATTTTCATGTATATACCTAGATATCTCTCTTTATAAATAACATAATCCAATTTTTAAACAATTGTTGGGTGGTTTTAGGTTAATGCGTATGTAGTGAGTGAAAAAGTGCCAAATATAAATGACAGATTGATGTTATAAATTCTCCACTGCTGGATCCACTGGATGAAGATGAGGAGGTCTAAATCCCACCTAAAAGACGATCGACCTAGTTTACAACACCATAACAACAACATGTTTATATTGTCATTTACCCTTTTATAATTCATGAAAATATATGTTTCCCTTACATGTGATATATATTTTCATAACATAGATTCATAAACAGTGGTTGTAGAGCGTCAATCATGTATCATTTTAACAAATGTCAATTTTATTATTATATGTTTATGTTGTTAAAGCACAATTTTGTACAAACCAAATAAAGTTTCCCTTATCATTTTCCTTATTATTTTAAAATTATTTAACTCACCAACATATTAGTAAAAAATATTTTTAAGAAATAGCATATGTACCATAAGCCAAAGTTTGTGTTGCTCTTGTCACTACCGAATCCACAAATATTTGATTGTTCATTGCAATGAACTTTACAGTGAACTGTTGTCGTATATGCATATTCAGATAGTTTACTTCCAAAGTCACAGTTATCTCCGTTTATTTACAATCAAATCAATGGTTTTGACAGTAATATTGTAATGAATGGAGCTTAGCTATGGGGGATCGAGTGAGAAGATTTTAAACTATCGAACATCTGCGGTGTCGAAATTTGGAGAACCTTTACAAATTATTGGTCGAAACAGATGCAAATTAACTAAAACATTTATTTTTATTTATAAGTATTTGAAAATCTATCGGGGGTTGTACCGAAACTAACACAACGCTAGCCATTTTATTCACAAACAAAAAAGACATCCCTATAAAGGCACCATTTAAAATGCATTATCATCAAACAATCACATCTACTTTCCAAACCTTTCTAATGAATGCCAAGATTCGATGAACACACAAATAGTCAATTTATTTCACTTTTTCTTTGCAACATTTTCAAATTCACCCTTTTAACATTAAATGATAATGTTAAAAGGATGAATGCTTTGCAGTTTTGTCACTGTATTTTTCATTATAAAAAGTTAATATTGTACATAATTCACAGCATGGAGATTCACAGCATAAAGGAATCAACTCAGCCAGAATAAAATCTAAAAATTAAATCATCAGAAATAATGTAAATTACCAAAGTTCGTTTCAAAAATATTCAGTTATTAGTGCTTTAAATACTCGTTAACGTTGTGTTATATATTATATATGTAACGCGTAGCAATCTCCATCGGTGATATTTTCCGATGGTAAAAAAAATCCAAGTATGTAATAGTAGCTTAAAAAAAGTACACCAATTATCGAAACAATGAAGGCAATTTTCTTTTAAGAAGTTCAAGAACTTCGCATTCCCATGTAGAACTAAAAGTCACAAACACACGGCGGAATTTTTTTCCTTCATGGTAGAAATACTCGCAGTATGGGTCTATCAAATAAGCTAAAATATCAAAATAGTAAACATTTTATCATAACCAAACAATAGAAACAGTTCCATTTTCTTCATGGCGTTTCGAGTTCCGCCTTCTAAGCTTACCTAATAATCAGTTTGAAGGTGCATAATTCAAATTCTCAACACAATATGTTAATATCACTCACAAGTATGACGTCACGCGGCTTCTCGCTTCCTATTGGCTATCGTCAAATGAGCACATCTTATCTATTCTACATACCTTGAGGTTCGTGTAAGTTTCGATTTGCCATCTTGGATTCGCCATTTTGGATTCGTCCTTTTGGATTTTCAGTTTTGACCTCACATTTATAATCTGCGACTAAAATGGGCCTCTGCTAGCGTACTTTTAATTACTCGGAATATAGGAAAAATGTATTGTTCAAAGAGTTCAGAATGTTTTACTATTTTTCTATGTAAATTTTAAGATTGGGCAATGTGCCATCTTTTGTGTTAAATATAAAATTTTCAGTATTTATTCTTGTATTGTTTTGTCTAAATCTCTGCTCCCTGGAAATCTTCCAGTCCCCTGATCATATGTTTTGCAATAATGCTCCTAAAATTATACATACAGGTTTTATTATTACAGCGTGGTGAAACCGGGCTGGTTTGTTTTGTTATTTATTTTTGATTATAAATTTTAAAAAAATTCTCAACTATAAAATTTGATATACAGTGGAGGTAATTTTGAGCAATACATTTGACAGTTTATGTTTTATCCTTTTAAATTTCGTGGTATAGTAAGGAATCGAACGATTTTGAAATTTTCTACTACGAAACAGACTGTTCTGTAGCATTTCCTTTCCTATATTTTTCAAACATCATCATTCAAATTTTAAATGATTTAAATATAATCTTAAAATTATGATTCTTATGGGAATTAATTTTTTTCCTTGGCCCTGTTGTATTCATTTGATATTTTTACTGTAAATATGCGGCTATTTACAATATTATTACAGTTGACTTGACAATGGCAATGATATACAATATAATTACTTCTTTAAAAGGAAGCAGCAGTGCACTGTTATATGTTTAATCACAACATCCATAAGAATAATAGTATATGTATTAGTATTATAGAGGGTTAATTTAAAAAAAAATAATTTAGGCTGCGTGTCCCATAAAGGCGCGGAAGAAAATATACTAAGCTATTCCTATATTCCTATATTCCTCAGGTGAAATTATGACGATTTAACCCAACGTATCTATATACAAAAGTGCACCCCTGCACTTTAATGCCCCAAAGATTTTAATTTTGGTAGCTGACATCTTAATATTGTAGAACAGTGAATTCTGCTTTTTTCCAAATATTGGCCACAGTGTCCTAAATTGTGCCCAATATCTGCAAAAGTACTTATAGGCCCGTAAGGTCGCTTATACGAAAACTTGGGGAAATTGTTTCACCCCCACCATGGGGTGGGGTGGAATAATAAAATATTGATTAACGTTTCTATTATATATTTGTATGATTTAGTAGTATGATATTGTAATTTTTTTTCAAATGATCTCAACAAAAAACACCTTTTCTGTCTGGAAATTTTCTATGACATTTTCGTTTCTATTCACTTTAAATCTAAACATTCTGGCAAAAATCTGTTTGTAGTTATAAAACTAGTATGTTTCTCAGTTTCGAAAAAGCTTTCACCAAATAAGTTTGTACACATTGTATAAAGTAGTGGCTTTTGCTGTAAAGCTTCAGTTTTAGATGATTACTTTTTGAGTTGTGATTGTTTATTTATTTTACTGTTGCAACTTGAATTGACATAATCCTTATTTCTAGGTTCAAAACCTAATTAATATTATCTATATGCTGTAATGTTTGAGTTATATGTATATATATATATATATATATATATATATATATGTAATCATTTAGTTTTTTTATTATTTTGCAAACTTCGCAGAAGTTTCACTGCATAATATGTTTTAAAGGGTAAAATAAAAAATAAAAACTTCACCTTTTTTGTTCAACAATGGAGATATTGCTTGTAAACGAAATTCAGGGACCTTATAGGTTTTCGATATTGCCGCCCCGAAGGCATAAGGGGTCAATCGCATGAGGGAAAACTGCATTATAGCGGTTTCTCGCACACTCATTCCATCTTACGGTAAATAATAGAAGATGCATTCAAAAGCCTTTGCCGCAGACGCGATAAAAAGGAACTTTAGAAAACGCTTTTGCTTTACTAAGAACGTTTCTTGGCAAAACGAAGCAAATTATTATAGCACTTAACACTGTGTTTAAAAAAAATAAACAGTTGCTTATAATAGTATCAAATAGGTTCATGTCCCACTTAACGATTTATAATTTTTGGGTGGAATTATACGTATCACCAACACAGCCGTCACAATCTCTTCTTGAAGCTGGGTAACATTTGTTGCAGCAAGGCTAAATGATCAATTGCTTCGGAATTTTTAAAACACCTGGTATATAGGATGTCCGAACATTGCGTTCATATATTTTAGAGCATAATTCTACATGTGAAAACGTGGAGAAAGGCCATAAACGGAGACGAACTCTGAAAGTCTGAGCGAAGCTTGAAGTATCTGATAGACCGAGCGATAGCTCGGTTCACTAGGTACTTTATTATTATACAGGCCACTTTTATTTATTAACTGATTTTATTAAAAAAATGTTTGATTTAATTACTCATAAAAATCTACTTTTTGTCGTAAAAAAAAATTTTTTTCGTCTTCATCGTTAAGCCTGGTGAGGTCATGATCAATTTTGTTAAATTACACTCTATATATATTTTTAGATATTCTCATAGAGAGTTTTTTTCTCTTTTCAACCGTGTAAACATTTCATGTGGTTGCACAATAAAACTTTCGAGTTAAAGACAAGAAACCAATACAAAGCAGTAGGCCATTAAATTAAAATAACTTACTGAAAAATTACGAACGTTTATTCTAGCAACTTTGAACAAATCGAGTATGCCATGTTAAAATACATTTAACAGATGAAAACTATTAGAACAAAAAAAAACAAAAGAAATGGGAACTACAGGTATTGTTCAAATTGGGCGCCATCGTGAGTAACGCATAGCTGGCATCTTCTTGCTACACCAAATGTTGCATTTAGTAAAATGTTTGGAGGTATTTCCCGGCAGGCATTAATAATTCTTTCCCGTAGAGTTTCAATGGTTTCACATGGGGTTAAATAAACCTTGTCCTGAATGTAGGCCCGCAAAAGTCTAAGGGTGTAAGATCGGCTGAACGGGCAGGCCACAGAACTGGTCCATGCGTTCCCAACCAATTTTCACCAAATTGTTCATTTAAATCATTTACATTTATTCCGGCGTTATGGAGTGTAACTCCATCTTGTTGAAAATATAGCCTACTTAACTCAGCAAGAGGTAATTCGTCTAAAAAAAATTTCTTTTGTAAATTTTCAGTGAGTAATTGATGATACTTTTGTTGGTTTAAGGTGCCATCTATGAAAAATGGTCCTATTAGTTCATCCCCTAAAATTCCGCACCACACATTTAAACTAAATCTTCGTTGAAAATTATTCTCAACAATCTCTCTGGGATTCTCCCTGCTCCAACGTCGCTGGATATTTCTATTAAACATACCATTCTTACGAAAGGTACATTCATCTGACCAAATTATTTTTCTGTTGAAATTTGGGTCTTCTCTTCGTCCTCGATCGTTATCTTCTAATGCATGAACTTTTTGAGGAATGTAGGACTTGAATTTGTGTTTCTTTAAAATTGCACGAACGGTTTGATTAGATAATCCAAGGTTGTGTGCGATTTCGCGAGTGGAGGTGTGTGGATTATCTTCAACATTTAGGAGAACATCTCACTCTAAATTTTCAGTACGAAATTGGCGTTGCGTACTTCTTGGTTTTATAAAAACCCCCTAAGTTCTTAAATTACTTACTAATCTGAGAACTTTTGTGGTTGTGGAGCTTCTCTATTTGAAAAACGTTCACGATAAAGACGTACTGCTGCGTAACTATTTTTTCTGCATTCAAAATAAACCTGTATTATGTCAGTCAATTCGTCAAAATCCATTTTCTAATGGTTTTTCAGACGAAATGCATTATGTATGTATTAAAAACACAAAGATAACACTTGACACTTCAACAACGTTTAGGGCGACATTATTTGTTTTTTGTTTCAAGTTATTTTAATTTAATGGCCTACTGCCTTGTATTGGTTTCTTGTCTTTAACTCGAAAGTTTTATTATGCAACCACACGAAATGTTTACACGGTTGAAAAGAGCAAAAAATTCTCTATGAGAATATCTAAAAAAATATATACAGTGTAATTTAAAAAAAAATGATCATTACGTCACCAGGCTTAACGACGAAGACGAAAAAAAAATTTGTTACGGCAAAAAGGGATTTTTATAGATTTATTAAAGTAGAGTAATCAGATCAAACATTTTTTTATTAAAATCAGTTAATAAATAAAAGTGCTACGGCTTGCTCCATTTTTTATCAAACAGCCTGTATATAAATACACAAATGAGTTTGAGCAAACGTGTATTTAATTGGTAAAAGCGTATTTTTGATGCAACCACTATTTAAATTTATTACTTATATCACCTATTGTGTTTGTTAAATAGTGTTAACATCACATGCTATTATAATAAAACCACATATTTTTGTATTTGTAAGTTATTTAATTTTTGTATTTTATAATACGAATTTTTTGCTTATCATGATGTGCTTCATATGGTTGATTAGAAATAAAAAAAAACCCATGCGAACCAAAAGGTGTCTATATTATATACCATTAAAAAATCATTAAGTGGTTTTTGGGGGTGTCATAGACAAACAAAAATCAAGGACAATATTTTAGAGTATCATAGAGTGTCATAATCTGCTACATAGCAAGTTAACTATCAATCTACTCATTATCAGAACTTTGTTCATTTATTCATGACATGCACATAAAGATTGTTGATCGAACTATTTAAGAATAATGTTCATTAGAAAGTAAAACAAAAAGTATATTTACAACAAAATAAATTTAACTGAACAAGCAAAGGTGTTACGTACAATTAACGAAAAATTTTAATACCTCAATAAATTTAAAAAAAATTATTTAATTAACAAGGAAAAATTAATTTAGCAATTTAAGCCAGAAAAAATGTATATG
>JAWQRJ010001372.1:0-16101 GCA_033557515.1 Diorygopyx duplodentatus
TTTTAAACGTATTATATGTATACTTAACGCCGCCAAAATCGATGCGGTAGTTTTTAAATTATTCCAAAAAACTAGGGGTAGTTTACCCCTTTTAACCTGCTAGTATATGTGTGATATATCAAAAGAAGGGTCTTCAAAAATGAATATCAGTTTGCATTTACCACATTTCGATAACTGTTTTCGTTTTCAAAATGCAAGGGAATCCCTCAATTTGCAACCCTTATTACTCGCCCCAGGGGCTTTTAGGGCACGTATAAAAACATACGTAAACCTTATTTTTATCCATTCTTATCACTTCCCTTGTGAGTAAGTAAGGTTTCTTACTTTTTTAACTAGTTTTCTTTCGGAATATGATTCGCCGGTTAAAATTTCAAGGTCTTTGTTAACTTTATGTAAAATCCAAGGATTTCTAGAAAAATGCGCTTAGAAAAATTGTTCATATAGTAAAACAGCATTACTTTTTAACAATTTGGTCGTCATCAAGTATTCATTTATTCGTAATAATAAATATTTATACAACAAGGGATTTAAGTAGGGCTAAATCCGTTGTCTTAATTTTCCGAGCGAAACTTTTTTCTGGGAAATAAGTGCATAAAATTCAATAAAGCTGTTTCTTGTTTGCCAAATTTTAACTTCCTATTTTAACTTCCATTTTAAGCTTTAGACATGAGAAACAAACAATTAAAAATGAATTTTAAATGTGAAAAAAAACATAAAAACAAGTGAAAACTAAAAAGAAAAGAGTCGTATATTTTAGTAACAAAATAATAGTAATCATACAATTATTAAGTTTTATTAACCAGTGCATTATTGGCATTCAGTCTTCTAAGATTGTTTGAAATTAACAGTGTTGAAAAGGAACAAAAACCTAACACTATGACAATAGTTACGTTCGTCCAGAAAAATCCAATAGCATTAAACAAGGCGTCGACTATTACAACGAAAATAAGCCCGAAAGCCAAAATCACGGCATTTAATGTAGCTAGAGAAGTAGACTCGGGTTCAGGACACGTTAGCTCCATGGCATACTCAAAACCTACCACTAAAGATCCTGATATGAAAAATCTGTAATAGAAAAGTAGCTTAGATGTAACGAATAAAAAAAATATTGAAAGCAAATACCCAAAAATGACTATAGATATGAAGACGGGTGTTTGTAATTTTTGTTCCATCAGAAAAGCGGTTACTAAGAAAAATATTGATCCTAGTGATAATATCGTAAACGTTGTTAACCTGCAAAGAAATAACGTAATTTTTTATTTATAGAATTGGTATCGTGAATGATGGCCTCCTACTTGAATCTGTGGGTCTTATCCAAAATGACACCAAATATGACACTTCCAATAACACCACCGGCTATTAGTGTTACTAAAACTATCAGTCCTGCATCCTTTTCCCCATCCTGGTAAAAAATAATTTATCCTGGTAAAAAATTATATCATTTATTGAGAATACTTACCGGAAAATAATTCAAGTATATGGTGTTGAACTCTATCCCAAACGTATTCCAAATCCCATTGCTAAGTCCTATTGCGAACAAAAGCACTAAATAATCTCTGTTGGTCAGTATGTTTTTCAAAGATTTAAAATACTGGAGTTCTGCATTCTTGGAAGATTGGATCTGGTTTGGAGGTGTTTTAGGCTTTGCCCTAAAGACTGAAAAAAAAACGATATAAAGGAGCATGATCAGGTATGGTTATACAACTTACATAATATTGTTAATGCAAATGATGTACCAGCAACAACTAAATTGTACATCACCATTTGGTATAACTCGTCTCCAATTTGGTCTACGTCATCATGATTTTCCACTACGTTGGGCGGTACGAAGCTACCAACAGCAACTCCTTAACAAAAACAATAACCAAATAGATACTCTTCTTCAGCATAAGTGCAAATCCAAGATCATACCCAGTTGTGTGCCAAGAACGGCGAATGCACTAGCTGTCGATACTTCATCTTTTCCAAACCAAACCGCAGCCAACTTGGACGGAATGCTCATCATAAACACTTGCCCAACAGCACAGAAACTTTGACCTATTAGGACAACGTAATATTTGTCCTGGTATATGGAGAATAATTTAATTAATGTCCCCAGGGCTGTCAAAAATGAAATACCTATTGATATTTTTCGTAAATCCTAAGAAAAAATGAATTGGAACTAAATTAGTATGCCCAGCTTTAAAGAAGTAGTTTTAGAACTTACATATTTCTCCATCAAATAGCTAACCGGAATAAATAGGACTATGTAACTGATCATAAACACTAAAGAGGTCCAACTAACGTCGAATATTGCTAGGTTGTAGTATCTAAAAGTAAAATAAACTAATTGATTAAACTCCTGGATAACAGAAGATTTATAAAAAAGCGATATTTGATGCAATTTTGGTCTGAAGCTATTTGCTTGGATCAACTTTTATTAGGGATGATCTACTTCACTTAGTTTCGTCAAGCTAACAGGTATTGTATTGTACTCTTTTGACAAACTTGTTTGAGAATACTACCTATTTATGGATAATTTTTAGGTGTGGTTCATAATAGAATTTTGAAATAACAACCATTTTTTGTTCTTAAAATCTACTTAATAATTTTGGTGATTAACGTCTATTAAAGTCTAAGCCACTTAAATTAATTTAAAGTTCTAAGTGTACATACTTACTTTGCCACGATATTAGTGATAATACTGAACTGCAGATACTGTGCGAAGTTCACACATGAATAAAAACAAAACAAGAACAAAACTAGCCATCTGTACTTGTAAAGTTTGAACTCAGTAGCAGCAGGTTGTGAATTCCCCTCAACATCACTCACTTCGTTAACTTCTTTGCAATTTTCCATATTACCACTTTTTAAATTAATCGAGAACACTGTTGAAGCAATCTCTACAAACGTGTATGTTCGATACTAAATTAACCAAAAGAACACTCACGTAACACATATGCCGAATCAGTTTGGACGTTCACCATATTGCCATTGTTACTACATTTTTCCCTGTCAACTTTGTTTCAATATGGGAATTTGCCACACACTGACGGATAACGCGTACTATTGAAACAATCTACACAAACTTGAAGTGGGTTCCACAATACAAGGTAAAAGATAACTCACATAATAGTGTGCATTAGGTAGGCAATTTGGAATGTTATCATTAGAATATTTAACGCACTTTGACTACAATTCACGGTTTCTGGTATTGATGAAAACTAAAATTTTCGATTCTCTAAGAATGCACCAAAGAAGGATTATTATTATTATTATTTAAAGGATCCATCTTGCAAGTGTAGATTTATAAAAAAGTTGAAATAAATTGAGTTCAAGCTTCTTTTACTTGCTTTATTTAATAAGCTATACTAACATATACATATATCGGTTCTAACAGAGAACGGACATACAATGTGCCAACTCAGATTATCAGAATGGAATATTCTTAAGCTCCTTGGTACATTGTATGAGGCATCAATCACGATCCTATAATAAAATAAACAATCTTATTATAGGATCTTATCTACGGTATCTGTGGCAAAAAGGTAGAGTTTACTGCAGCATAGAGGATGATTTTCAAAGTTAGTTTGTTCTTTTATAAGGAGCTTTTTATCATGTTTAAGCTTTTAAATTTCCAGTTGCTCTAGAAGATCCATTTTACGGTCTTTATTCTCATCATACATAATTTTAATGTTTTGATAGTCGATTTTGTGTCTTGTTTGGAAATTATGTTTAAAAAGTAGAAGAAAAATAGAAAATGGGGACGTCTTTTTTGTGTAGTTTAGGTAAGGAGTGCTCGTTTATATTAATCTCTTACTTTTTAGTGCAATTGTATTTAAGAGAATTTTATTTAGTAGAGTATAACCATTGTTTTTCAAAAAATCGTAGGTTTTGTTGTTCACAATAACAAACTCTGTTGTTCATGATGATTCAAAGATGCAAAGAATTATTTTGAGAAGCAGAATTGTTGGACGGATGATGGACGCATTAAGATCGGTCTCCCGAAGGGGCAGAAAATAACAGTAACGCGAAAGAACAATCTCGTTCTTCAGAATCAACTGACTACGAATTTTCCAATTCCACCGCACGACTTTGCAGACCGTCCTGCAACCAGAAGAAGCAGAAGAAGAAGGCAACAAAGCAAAAGTGGAAAAAGGAACGAAGCTGAACATCGGAAATAATCAATTACGTAGACAATTATCAGTACTTTTGTTATATTTTTATTAGAATTTATTTTTTCAATTATTGGGTTGGTTTAGTTTCATCCATTAATGGGTGAGTGCGGGTGTGTTCAAATTAAATTTTCGTGTGTGTTCCTAGTTTAATTTATATTGTGATATTGTACAGGAAGCTCTTTGTGTGGATTAATATATACAGAACCTAGAAGACTGTTAAGTACGTCATCAAGTTAACTACGTTGTTAAGGAATCTGATTAGAGAATTCAAATCTGAAAATTCGAAATGCTCTAACCTGATTGGCTAAGCTCATTGTTAACTTGATCACGAACTTAACAACGCTTTCTGCAACCATGCTTAAATCTCTTATTCTTATTTTTTTTATTTATTTACATGAAATTACAATCTAATGCAGTGTTCAGCTTCAGCTGGTCTTCCACATGACAGAGATACCACTAGCTTTCTAGTCTTCTTACGAAGATTTTGTATCCTGATCCTTTATAGCTCCAACATAACAAATGATTTTTCTTTCTAAGTTCTACCTAATTTCCAAACATAGCATGAAACATTCTGGGCCAATTTTTAGCTTTTAATCGTCATATTTGATACTTAAATATGACAGATAATTAATTAATTCACTTCACTATATTCCCAAATATAATGAAGTAAAAGACATAATTATTGCAAACGATTACCATATATTTGGTTGATTACCACCCTCAATAGATTCAAAATTTAAAAAATCTGTGAACGGTAGTTGACTACATTTATCACAGACTTCATTTCTAGGCCTATATATTTTTTTGTATTCCAAGCCCTACTATGACCAATTTTACTACATGAAAAAAAATTAAAATCAGTTAAAAAAATAATTAAACAGTTTTCATGATAATACGAGAATCCCTATTTGCATTAGACTATCCAAAAATTAATTATCTGTGCGAAGATTCCGAGCTGCATTTTATCAAGTAGATGAAGGAAATTGTCAAGTGAATGTTTGTCCTTAAGTTGCAATGGTTTTTACTTCTTGTAGGGTCATTCTTTAATAATGTATATGTCGATAATGACAACAAACTTTGAATTTAGAAACTTTCATGATCATATATGTATGCAATTCTATAAATTATGTGGTAGCAAAGACATTTTAAAACAACTTTTTTAAAATTGTGGTCAAGTTTTTAACTTAAATTTATTTTCAACCTAGGATAACCCATGTTGTACAGATGATAAAGCAGAGTAAAGTTTGTAATCAAGTAAAGAATGTAAATATTTTTTTTTGTATATCAATTTATGGTATATTTACAACTTACGTTGTTGTTTTGATTTTTATCAGTTTTAAAAAATTATTACTGTGATATTTATGTATAATTTATAGTTCATAAGAATGATGTCATTATACCGATACTGCAAAAAAAAGAAGAAATCAGACTATGAAACAAAGAAAAATGTGGACTAATTTCACATATAACATTGCCACCGCTTGTAAAATACAAAATATCTCGAAAACTATTTGATTTTTTTTAACTTTTTTTACAAAGATTAATAAAAACATTGAAATAGCTAATTTAGCTAATGAATTGCACAGCTAATATTCCTTTTATGTTTTTTACATTAAGAATATACTTCTTTGGTTCTTGTAAATATTCTCATGGACCTACGTACTCTCCATATCTTCAGAGATCTAGAGGGACTTGGAGATAACATATAGGGAGAAGAAACAACTTGGAACCACCCTTATGCCGTCTCACTTCTCGGGAAAAATCAGTGAAATTTGAACTATAACATCAACACTTCCTTTGGCCAAAACAAATCAAATTAACACAAGTTATCTATATCAAAAAATGCGTTGAAATTTAAACCAGACTTAAAAGTGTAACCTTTTAGGGGTGCATTTTTGGATATAGATCAATTGGGTCCAAATCAACGTATTTTGGCCCCAGGAAACTGTTTTTAAATGTTGTACGTCGAGTTCAGTGAAGTTCCCATTTTCATACACTGACTTTTTCAGGTCTAGCTTCGGGGCTTCAGAGAGGGATAGCTGCTTTCAAGAGTTACGAAGTGTACCAGACAATCATAATAAATCTTGGAGAAAGAATATTACTAATTTTTGGAGGATAACAGATGGGCCATCACTACGAGGAGGGAGATGGAGGGAAAAAAAGAAATGCCTGGACACAGTCAAGAAGGAAAAAAGGTATAAAGAGAAAGTATTGCATTCGGTCCAGCATTATTATTCGTATTTTATCGCTGAAAATTTATTGTACCTAAAGACATGCTACTTTTAATACTTAAGAGTACAGATTTCATGGTATCATTGCAAAAAAAATATGCTATTCCCAAAAGCATAAATCACCTCAATAAACGAACTCTGAAATAATTCTCTGAAAGAGTGCGACATTTACTCAATATATGATACATTTTTTCCACAACTTTTAAATCATTCGTATGTCACTTACAACTTATGAATTTTTCCATCAAGTAACTGACGAGAATGAATAGAACTACGTAAGCAACCAGAAGTACGGTGGAACTCCAACTTCGCATCGAATATTTCCACTCAGCATCGAATATTTCCACTCAGCATCGAATATTTCCAAGTTGTAGTATATTTAATAATTCTGTACAAAAGCAATCTGTAAAAGGAATTAGTGATACCTAATTGTAACGATTTTAACCCGACATTGTAATATTTTTAATAAGTGAGACATTTAACCTGGCAAACCTGAATAACTCGAAAATATTTTAATTATTCTTTGTATGCGGTTTAATTACTCAAATAAGTAATGTAATTCTCTTTCCCTGTTGTAACTATACAACTTTTGCATGAAACATTTTTTTCTGAAATGATTTATTTCCGACTTATTCAGGTCGGCCAGGTTAAATGCTTACTCTGTATGTGATATCTGACAACAAATCCCTGTTAAACATTGATGTAAGAAATTATGGTTAGTTTTAGTTATCTGTACAAATATTTAATTTGAGTTCTTTCAGTTTATATTGTTTTAAGCCCATTGTGCACATGTTGCGTATAAGTTATGTCTGTATAATTACACTTACTTTGCGACAATGTTTGTGATTATACCATATTACAGGTACTGCATACAATTCACATACGAATAATAAGAAATCAAAAACAAAATAAACTGCAGCTTTATCCTCGGGCAATAATTTATCCATTGTTTTTGCACTATTTTTGTTCTGATCTTGACGATACATTTTTGATACATGATATGACTTTTCTGACATTTTATTAATCTTAGACTTTTAATAACATCTAAACTTAATTTTCTTTAAGATATTTTGTTGGGAGATCTTATTGAAATATCTAATCTGATTGTAAATTTCATCGATCAAAATAAAATAATTGGGACAGTCATGACAAGAAAAGATCAATAAACTGAACTATAAAGCAAGAAATATGAGTAAATAAACTACTTAAATAGTAAATGAGAAAAACTGGGTTAGCTGAACATATACTTTTAATGAATGAAGAAGACCAATTAGAAAAAATGGGGTAAAAAACTATAAGTCAGCGGGATCTGAAACTCTCTGATCTCTGAAAACTATAACTGGGTGCAAGAAAAGATGAATAGATTAAAGAATTCTTGGCATAGATTAAACATGATTAAACTAAAAAGAGGAAAAATTGCTTGTGAGAATTTTTGTTGCCCAGTTTTAGTGCTTGTCATGCCTTAAAGTTTGGTTGGCAACAACAAACATATTTCTTAATTTTACATTTATTTTTTGTTTGTTTAAAATTAGTATCAATGGTATTAAATAACATTCAATTGATTTTACACCGTTCAAAAAAAGGAAACGAAGTTGTATTATATAAGTTCCTTTGGCAAAAGAATAAATGTTTCAAATAAAAACAATCAAACTTATAACAATCGAACTTAACAAAGTTAAAACGATTTCCCCCTGTTGTTCAGAGGGGAAAAGATATCTTAATTTTTTCTAACGTTCACAATTTAAGGACGTCGTCGTTCCTTCCTGTAATCATTGTGGATTTTCTATCTCTCGTCGATTAACTACCTTTAAGATTCGTAAAGGATGATTCATCGGAAAATACAATACGTAGAAAAAAATAATTATTAGTTTACAGTTCGTAAATGCCTCACCCTGTATAATGTACAGGGTTTGTAATTTATAGCTTTAGCATATCACCGCAGTGAAATAGGTATTTTCAACTCCTCAATATTTTTAAAAAATGTTACCTATCTTCAAAGCACAATCCTGCACTTATTAAGAGTTCAAAAAGTTAAATGCACTGTAATTATTGTTCCTCGACCTTAAAACAACTTAACCAGCCTTATGTTCATTTTACAATCTGATTCAGCATTCCCAATTTATTTTATATTCCCAATCATTGAAATAGATTTAGTATTTACTTAGTATAATAATAATAATTTATATGCTTATTTTTTTCTTGATGTAGCATTATAAAACTTTAATTGTGCAGTGATGACTATTAAATATAAACATCAAGGGTCCACTTAAATATATTATGATATATGTATTTAAGTAAGGGTATTTCTAATTTCTTTTTCCTTGCATAAAGTAATATAAAATTCATACTTACTTTGCTACAATATTAGTAATAATACTAAGTAACTGTAGATAATGCTCTGAACAGTGGATATTCGTTGATTGATTTCCATATTACTATTTAATACTGTTTCTTTATGCAATCATCAAACACAACAGACACGATAACGCACACTAAAAAGATAAAAGATAACTCACATCTAGTGTATATTATTAAGTAGGCAATTCAGAATTTAATCATCAAGTATATATAATAATGCACCGCGTTAAAACCGTGATTGTCCGTTAACTTAAGTGACTTAAGCTGTTGGCAAATCATGTTGGGACCTCATAAAATTCTCGGAATCATTGATGATGACATCCGTCCGAATCGAGTCGCTCGAACCAGATTCAACCACGGGAACATCCAAGCCAAGATCTCTGCCAGCGTTCACCTCTATGTTGGTCTCGATTTCTTTCATTTCTTCGGCAGAGTTGATCTCCTCCTGCGAGCAATAGGTGTACTTCAAGTTGGGAAGAATTTCAGATAAGGGTATCTCTTCGTCGCTATCTGAGTACATGCTTGAATTCGAAGTTGATATGGTTAAACTTTTTGTGCACGAGGATGAAGGAACCATCATTGAAGACGACTCCCCGTTGCTTGTAGAAGTGTGCGGCGTCTGATCTAATGCAGGTCTTGCAGTTTCTTCGTTCTCATCTTCTTTGTTACTCGAATCTATCTTAAGAGTATTTCCGGTATTCGCTTGATAGTTAACGAAAATGTTCCCATTGGCATTAGCAACGAAATTCTCACATGTACCCTCCAAGTTCCCTCTTTGCGGAACCCTTTGAAGGTTCAAATACCTCTCATGTCTGCTCATACTTTCGTACAAGTCACAGAGAATGTTCGATGTACAACTGAAGTAAGAATAATCGCGCATCTCTTCGTAGAGTGCCATCAGCAAAGCAGCGGACCTACGGATTCTGTTGGTCAGCTTTTCCTCACTTCGCAAAAATCTTTGGGACATGGAAGATAGATTAACTACAGTCACCCTTGGCCCAGTTTGACCGTAGCAGCAATTCCCTTTGATCTTGTAGAAAGTCCTGAAGTTCTTGTTGGCCCTGACAACCCTGGATTCGTGCTTCTTTGAGTTTCTCTCATGAAAATGATTGTGAACTAAACAGTAATTTACTGATACGACGTTCTTATGGGTTTTAGCGTCGACCGTACTGCACACCTTATCAACTATTTCTTCTAAGATGTCCTTTACGCCATTACATGCATGGCTGGATTCCTTTGCTGCTTCTATCTTCCCCAATTCTGTCTCCATGGGAATATTCGGTATCGAGATATTATTAACAACATCCTCTAGAACTTCTCGACAAACGTCCACTGAGGAGGAATGTTGGCTGTGCGGTGCAGAAGCAATTATGGTTTCTCTTATGTTTTCGGTTTCACTGAGAAGTTCCTTGATCATCGATTCTATGTCTTCTTCAGCTTGAGCGTAAGCCACCTCAGGTTTTTCGGAAGCAAGAGTGATGGATTTTGCGTCTACAATCTTATCAGCAACGTCTTCAACGTTTTGGTCTTCGTCTTTAATTTGATCTTCTTGCGTTCTTTGCACTTGAACGATCTTCTCTTGCACCGTTTGCGTTTCAATTTCACTTTGGGTGGCGCTGATTGTATCTATTTTAGTGCTTTCTTTTGTATGTACCAGTTCTTCTTCTTTATGCCAAATTGTCGAGGAGATTTCACAGATATGTGCATCGGCAAAGCTGCTCTCGTCGCTGGTTAGTTGAGATCCCTTCTGATAATCCTGCTGTTCCATTTCAACACAGTTCTCACCTTCTTTGTCTTCCTCGATCACATTGCTGACGATTTCAACTTCACTTTCGTGCGTGGAATCGCCTTCAATCTTCACTTGTTTGTCAGCGATCGGTTGGTTGAGGGTTTGACTCTCCGTGTAAGTCAGCGTCGTGATACGCGAGGCGCTTTTGCTGACGTAAATACCTGAATCCGATCCCGTATTTCCTACGTCGTCCTGTCTGGCTAGAACGATCAGATCCAGATTGTTCAGCAAGTCGGAAGTAATGGAATCCGAAATGTGAAGCGTATTCATAAAGCTGTCCTCAGTTGGAGTTAGCTTGACCCGATCAATCATGGGGTTGGATTCCAAATCCAGAATGTCCTGTGACGTCCTCACCTGATCCTCAGCAGTGACCATCATCAGATCTTTGTCCTCGACGGCGAACTGAAAGTTATTTGCAATCTCCTCCTGGATCATCGCCTCGAGTGCGCTTTTCTCGTTAAACGCCTTCTTGTTCAATTCGGGCCTTTCTATCACTATCACGTCTTTCGTTTGGCTCGCTTCATCTACTGATGTCTGACTCTTCTCGTCGACCTCCTCTAGCTCTTTGCTGTCCTCGTAGTGTTTCCCATCGTTTTCCTCGAGGTTATCATCCATGTACTTGCAAACAAATAACAGCTCGGTCGTTTTGCTATGTTCTACGTTCCTGATTTCATCGTTCTCTGGAACATAAACCAAAGCCTGCAGCTTTGAAATTTCAGCTAAGTCTTCTTCTAAGGAGATGTCGTCGAGTTTTTCGCTGACGAGGTACGGTTCCTCCTCATTTAAGATATCTTGGCTGCCCCGCTGGACTGCCACCACTTCAAACTTTCTCTCTTTGATCGCTTGAAGCGGTGGAGTGGAATCTTCGAGATTTATCAGGTCTTCATCGAAAATATCCACGGCTCTTGTTGGTTTGGGTTCGGAATCTTCGATCGCATTATTGCTTCCAACACCGGTGGAGCATAGTTGGATGTTTTTCCCGTCAACTCCTCTATCGCACTTTTGGACCGAATCAATCGTCGACTGGCTGCATGCATCCAGGTAGGCTTCAAGAGTCTTCTCATTGGTAAACTGTTGTGCCACCAAATCTGCTAGCGAGGACGCTTTTAACTTTGGGGAATGGTCCACTTCGTCCGGGTTTGATGGTGAGGGTTTGATGAAATTATTCTCTTGGTCCACCAGGTACTGTATGGGGTTGTACATCTGCTCCGTAAAAGGCATCACGTGCAATAACTGATATTGCACCAGCCTTTTCTCTTCGAAATCATTATAATCTCGGCAAGCGAAAGATTTACGCGTTGACTCTTCCTCGATGCTGGGCGACATTAGTGAATCTAGTTGCGGTATTAAAGGTGGGATAATTTCCGAGTTAATCGCTTCTTCTAAGAACACCTGATTCAATTCCAAATTCTCCTCTTCCTTAGGCAGGCTATGTTTCGAGCAAACCGACTCCTTCGACGACGCATCCAGAGTGTGATGGGAATTATTTTTTATCGACGGGATGTCATCACAGCTCGTGTCGTACTTCAGGCTATCATTGTCCATAGTCGTGGCTACCCTCCTGGACCAATCGTCTTCCATCAGATCATGACAATGCGTCGAATCGTTGAAGGTGGCTCGTAGGGAATTCACGCTTTCTTCGGTATTTAAGTAATCGGCCAGTCTCGTCCTTACCGACTCCAAAAGGTTCAATGTCCCATCCGCGTTGTCTATCTCAGCGTCGCTCCGTGCAAAAGGAATGCTCTGGGGTGAATTTGCTGGCGTCAAAATCTTGGGGCCCCTGGCGTAACCGGTTTCTAAAACGGTGGCAGACGATGCTCTTGACATCGTGGTTTCCTTTTTTATAGACATCGACGAGCTGACTCTCATGTACCTTTCGACCCTTTCCAGGCAACAGGGTTGTTGCTCATAGGTCATCTCGCTGGTTACCTCTTCCGATATCGATGGGGCGCTTTTGGCAAGTTCCCTGGCCCGCTTCTTTCTATGGAGGTCAGCAAATAACTTCTGCAGAAAATAAAATGTTTTCAATAGAACTTTTCACCACTGGGTTCAGAAATGTGTTAGAAGAAAAAGGTGACGACCCTAATAATAATAACTAATACAGAAGACAGAAATGATTGATAGCGACGAAACGAACGTGAATTGGTGGACTCACCATGAGTCCTTCCAAACTCATCTTATGGAAGAAACTTCTAGCTTCGGATCTGACCTTCGCATCCTCCCCTGAACTAACGTCATCTTCGATCTTATCATCATGTTCCATGAGTAAACCTCTGTCGAACGGAGATGATCTAATTGACGATAATTAAACAAGCAAAATTTTGAAAATCTAAGAAACTAATTAATAGCTTGGAACTTACTGGCCGCCTAGCTCCTCGGAAAGTAGACAAAGTCCATAGTCTTCTCTTAGCTGGTCCTCGCTTAAGAAGTCACTGTTTCCTTTATCTGTAAGGAGATGGAGGAAGGTGCGAGTAAGTTTCGGGATATTTCTTTTTTAGATTCGACGGCTTACGCTTGTGGTGCTTGTGGCGTATGAAGAAATTGATGAACTTCCAGACGCCTGATTTGACGGTGACCGGTTTAACAATCTGGTAATGCTCAGACGCCCGTTCCGGTGTTTTCTGTTTGGTTATAATGAAGCCTTCAGGTTGGGTCGGACTGTCGTCCATGCTATTGAGCACGAAGAATTTTGAAGTGTGACTTTTTGTAAACGAGGAGCGGTTGTGACATGCGTGGTGACAACGACAACTGCTTCTGACGTGTTCAGGCCAACTTTTTTTTCTCATAGTTCGCACATTCGCGTGCAGAAAACTATTCGTAATAAGGGGGAACTGAAACAGAACCAAGATAAGATACCGGAAGTTGTTGATAGATAAAGAGGAGTTTAGATGGAGTGAGAAGAACAAAGGACTGCTTGCATATGGAGAAAGGGCCACTGGTACAAAAAGGGGGGAGAGAACTGGATGGGTCACCAGTGATCGACAAGGAAGTCAAAGTGAAGAAGAAGATCTGGAAAGAATGTCTTAAGAGAAGAAGTGAGGAAAAGTACGAAGAGCACAAACAGCAAAGAGCCATATAAAAAGCTGGCCATAGAGGTAAATCAGGAAGCATGGAAAAATTTTGGAGAAAAGCTAGAACGGAATAGCGTAGGAAATCAGAAGCTATTTTACAGAATCTTCAGAAATATAGGAATAGAGAAGCAGTGCCAGTTGGGACATATAATGAGCAAAGATAGGGATGTACTAGTGAACGAGGGCCAGATAATGGAAAGATAGATAGAATACTTAGATGCGGAAGCTGTTGATGAAGTTTATTTACCTAATCGATCACCTGAGAGTAATCCAAATATTCATTAGATACTTTAAATTTCACGACCGGCGATGTTTGTTATGATGACCTTTCGCTGTAGTAAGCAAGTTTAAGGCAGAGCTCTTCCCCCACACGTTTTTGACATTTTGATATACTCTTTTAGCATTAGTTTTTTTTTATTTACTACTGACCTTTTAATAGTAATTTTTTTTCTGTTCCATTGATAAAGAATTTATTATTACTCTGGAACCAGTAGACATTTAGATCGCAAACTAAGCAAACATTTAGCACAAATTGAATAATAGAATGGGGTAACGCTTTAAGTTTTTGCAAATGAAATCGGCTTAGAGAGAAGAATATATCATGTTATCCTGCAAAATTAATAAATATAATTTAGTGTAGAGTAATAGTATAGATCACATTAAAAATATATATTTTGAGCATTTCTTCAACAAGCTTTCCAACAGTTCATAACACGTTTTATAACAAAAGATTAAAATAAACAAAACCCCCCTTTGAAAATTATGTTTTCAATAATCTCATATAAGCATCAAAATTGTACTATCAAGTCTCTTCCTAGCATAACTTTGGAACAAATTAATCTATTCGAATTTATTTTACATCGAAAGAAAGCTAAAAGAACAAGCTTTCTGAGAGATCATAACACGTTTTATAACAAAAGATTAAAATATACAAAAACCCCCTTTGAAAATTCTGTTTTCAATAATCTCATATAAGCATCAAAATTGTACTATCAAGTCTCTTCCTAGCATAACTTTGGAACAAATTAATCTATTCGAATTTATTTTACATCGAAAGAAAGCTAAAAGAACAAGCTTTCTGAGAGATTATAACACGTTTTATAACAAAAAATTAAAATATACAAAACCCCCCTTTGAAAATTATGTTTTCAATAATCTCATATAAGCATTAAAATTGTAGTATCAAGTCCCTCCCTAGC
This sequence comes from Diorygopyx duplodentatus, assembly GCA_033557515.1. NCBI lineage: Eukaryota > Metazoa > Arthropoda > Insecta > Coleoptera > Scarabaeidae > Diorygopyx > Diorygopyx duplodentatus. The sequence continues at coordinate 14,806 of JAWQRJ010001372.1, forward strand.
ATAACTTTGGAACAAATTATTCTATTCGAATTTATTTTACATCGAAAGAAAGCTAAAAGAACAAGCTTTCTGAGAGATCATAACACGTTTTAAAATATACAAAACCCCCCTTTGAAAATTCTGTTTTCAATATTTTCATATAAGCATCAAAATTGTAGTATCAAGTCCCTCCCTAGCATAACTTTGGAACAAATTAATCTATTCGAATTTATTTTACATCGAAAGAAAGCTAAAAGAAAAAGTTTTCTGACAGTTCATAACACGTTTTATAACAGAAAATTAATATAAGCAAAAACCTTGTTTGAAAATAATGTTTTAAAAATTCTTATATGAGTAAAAGTTGTACTATCACGTCTCTCCCTGTCATAACTTTGGAAGAAATTAATCTATTCCAATTTAGTTTACATCGAAAGAGCGCTAAAAGAACAAGCTTTCTGACACTTCATAACACGTTTTATAACAGAAAATTAATATAAGCAAAAACCTTGTTTGAAAATTATGTTTTCAAAATTCTTATATGAGCATAAAAATTGTAAAATCACGTCCCTCCTTGTCATAACTTTGGAACAAATTAATCTATTTCAATTTTTTTCCATCGAAGGAAAGCTAAAAGAACAAGCTTTCTGAGAGTTCATAACACGTTTTACAACAAAAGATTAAAACAAACAAAACCCCCCTTTGAAAATTCTGTTTTCAATAATCTCATATAAGCATCAAAATTGTACTATCAAGTCTCTCCCTAACATAACTTTGGAACAAATTAATCTATTCCAATTTATGTTACATCGAAAGAGCGCTAAAAGAGCAAGCTTTCCAACAGTTCATAACATGTTTTATAGCAGAAAATTGATATAAACAAAAACCTTGTTTGAAAATTATGTTTTCAAAATTCTTATATGAGCATAAAAATTGTACTATCACGTCACTCCCTGTCATAACTTTGGAACAAATTAATCTATTTCAATTTTTTTCCATCGAAACAACGCTAAAAGAGCAAGCTTTCCAACAGTTCATAACACGTTTTATAGCAGAAAATTGATATAAACAAAAACCTTGTTGAAAATTATGTTTTCAAAATTCTTATATGAGCATAAAAATTGTACTATCACGTCTCTCCCTGTTATAACTTTGGAACAAATGAACCTATTCTAATTTATTGCACATCAAAAGAAAATCAAAAGAATAAGTTTTGTAATAAACTGTAATGCGATCAACGAATAAAATCGTCAATAGGTATCAAATTTGTACTATCACGTCTCCTCCTAGCATAACTTTTAAACAAATTAACCTATTCTA
>JAWQRJ010001373.1:0-16098 GCA_033557515.1 Diorygopyx duplodentatus
ACTTAAGATTTGTCTAAATATGAGTTATCTATACCTATAAGCTTCCTTATTTTTCATCTTTCGAGTAAATTGTGTTAAGAGTTTATTTGCTAAATATTACAATCTGCAAAAGTTTTTTTTTCTTTATACTCTATTGACGGACGAGTTTTTTGAAGATGCAAAATGCATTTTGTGATCATTAATGCGTGACCTAGATTATTAATAAGTATAATTCTTTACATTATTTATTGAGTGCTGTAACACTTCAAAACACAATAAATGCTATTATTATTATAGCCTCTCGGACGTGGATTGCTTAAAAAACAATGGTTGAACTTCGGCTACTTTCTCTCTTTTAAGCTCAGATCAAACTTTAATACCAAAAATAATTTGGTTTCATTTGGACCTACAAGGAAACAAATTTAATGTGTTGTGGTTGTAACTTAGTTTCAAAATTATTATTCCCTTGGATAGGTCAAAGAAGATATGCTTCAGTTTGCTAGATGTAGTCGTATGAGAGTAGCCTGTGTTCCCCCATTTAACGCAAAAAAACGCAGAATCGATCGACAGCATTCACGTTCGCGAAGACTAACGAGTCGTCTCACCTGTTCTAATAATATGGAGCACGCGTTACGCCCATGTTCTCGACACGTCCATACAGAACGAGAGCGGTAAAAAACAGCGTCGCCGGCTTGTAACATTACGGAATGGTTGCTGTTATGCCCGCCACGTCCTCTGGCTCGTATTGCAATGGAGGTGTAATCAACGTTGACATAATGCCTCGTGTCCCAGTGACCGATATAAAAACAACGGCCGGCAGTGCTAAATGTAACAGATCGTTTTGCTCCGGTCTTGTTACGCCCTCCGCGAAACAATTACCAGTCTATTACGATGATTTAGCGATCTGCTCCGCTAGCAGTGGTATTTCATTAAAACGTAATGCAAGGCGTGTAAACTATTGGCGAACTGTGAAGGCTGTGTTTCATATAGATGGTTCATAGTTATATGTGTTGAACCAAGTCCACTTGTACGACGAAGACTAGGTACTAAAAATCTGTGCGACAGTATGTTCAAAAGGAGATTGCTAGAAGACCGAAATTCAACTCATCATCCTATCGAAAGGTAGACCAAACACCAATCTGTGGAATGATGGCTGTGTACCACTAAAGGACTAAAGGATATTTGCCTTGACGCAAACGAATTTCTTCAAATAACATCATGTGGTTAGCTACGTGGAATTTTTAATTGTTGTTCATCAGAAACGATCATTTGAATCAGAATTGAGTTGAATCTGAAGCAACATTTACTTCGACGCATTTAACAAATTAAGGATGCCTTTTAAAGAACCGCTGATGATAGAATAAAGCTGAGTGGTAGTGAGCACAAAATAGATTAAACCTATCAAAAATAAAAATTTACTTAAATACGCATTTAATAGCACTTTTCATATACACTTCACAAATTGTGCATTAAAGGCTTCAATTAATTATTGAAGCTATTCTAATTCATTTGGTCAGAATTGTTGTGTATTTGGAAGCGAAAAATTCAAACTGGCCTATTATATCCCTTCACCCAAGTCTATGAACCCCCCTAATCGAATACTATAGACTTTGAGACCCCCGAAGAGTTAGAAAGATTTTCGTACTGAAAACTTAGATAATCTGAATGAGGTTCTCTGAACAGAAATAAAAATTCAAACAAATCGATTATTTATTGATAGTGATTTAACTTCCAAGATTCGTTCTCGCGTAATTGACTCTGAAGAATTTGATTCACTTTAATTCTGAACCGTCCCTCCTGCTTGTGTGTCCGTCGATATACGGCATGGTGAGTTAAGAGACTGGACTTTAGCCCAGCGGAGGCTGCCGTCAAATCAGATAACAAGCGCGTCATATATACGACGCGGTTTCCCGTTCTACTGCAGCCCTTATGATCTTCGATATGGTCTGATCTGTCATCTACTACCTTGTAATAGACTACGTAAATGACGGCGAACGGCATGTATTTTGGTTTGTTACCGGTTTACAGGGTACTCGTTGTCTCATTAAGTGAAGTTACAACATACTCTGCGTCCCCATATTGATTGGATATGTTAAAAGTGAATTAAATATATGTGGAACTATATGTTTTATACAGTTAGGTACGTACTGAAAGTCAATTCACAGAGCGAGCAAACCGTGCACGAATGGAATTATTTATTTCTCCTGAAAATCTGATCGTAACAAATAGATTAAGCTATACAGCACAGTATAATTACTAGACTTAAAACAGATTTTAATTAAGTAAATTAGTCACGTAAGAAAGATTATTTATAAGCAGCACACTTTCAAGCAACATAATTAAATCAACGGTGGTGTTGAAAATGCATGTTTTGTGAGCACCCAAATGACGTTAATTACAATTGCTAATTTTAAGAGCGCAATTAATCATGTTGTATTTAATGAAGTTAATTAGTTCTTTATTGCAACAGAATATATTTGAAAAATATAATAAATATCTTGGTTGATCGTTTCTCCTGTGTAATAGAACTCTGTCATATGACACATTTCACGCATACAAATTTGTTTATGATTTAGTTCGTTGTTTAATACAATACAACGTTGGAATATTGTGCAAATCAGAAGGAAGAAGCTCCACACAAAAGTTCCAAAAACTACAACATGGTGAATTACAGAAATCCCAATGGTATTCAATGTTACTACAAAAATATGTTTGATAACACTAACGTTAACACTAAGATCATTTGTACATTGTTTCTTCTCCGACTTCACCATAATACACAGACGCTGCGTAAAATTAAATTGATTGAGTAAATTAATTGTAATATTAATTGAGCAAATGCTCAATAGGTACCTAATTTAGAATACATTCTACGTAATATGTGATAAAAGGCTGCAGTTTTACAAGTCGAAGCGATAATTTAAATCATTTACATTCATACAGGAGTGACATTTCCAGTCTAGCCTTGTATTTGATGACTTCTTGATTACTTTTCCACTCCACTAGACGAATCTTTTGTGACGGCAATATAAACAAATATTTCGTAATTGACTAAACTTCTTACAAAATCAACCGACCAATTAGCTCCCTTAACCTAATTACACAATTTTAAAGAAACTGGAACGGTATTTCTGCAACAGATAGAAAACTAGTACATGCGTTTGAAAAATTCATTAGTCATTCAAGATGTCATTAAGATAACCTTTAGCTATCGCCAAGTACCCTTGAATTTGACAATTTCAAAGATGCCTAGATAAAAATCGTGTCGCAACGATTACTTCGCACGCTGCATGCACCTCTGGTATTCCACACATCTGAATCGCCCGTAGAGAATGCGGCAATAACAGCATTCCGTGTCGCTGAAAAAAATCTGGTACTACTGTTATTGTAATTCCGAACGCATTGGAACTGGTGCAGGTACCATTGCGTCTCAATAGGACTAACGTGCTGAAAAAGCCGCTCTCGATTGTTCTCGCTTCAGCTGTGAACGTAGTGGGCGAGCAACCGAAGATCAACCGATACCATTGACCTTATGAGCTATATAAAAAGCGATTTTAACTGCAGTGGGTCACTGCCGATGCAATATCAATAATACGAGTACACCTACGGTTCCACTTTTTATGGTGTTCGTTAAACGCGTGATACGGCAGCGGATCTCTATTGAGAACACATCTCAGGCTCGGCACACTATAGGTATAATGTCTTTTATTGCCAATATAGCTGCAAATTATCTAACCCACAAGAATCATCTGGATGGTCGTTAAATTAAAAAACGAGCTCATAAGAGCATTTCGTGATAACGTTTGAAGCAATTGGCAATGAAAGCAAGGCTCAAACCAATTTCAAGAAAACCGTTTAGTGGACAGATTATCTATTTGAATTATACATACATATGTATATGTGGGGATAGGTGAGTAAGAGTGCGCACCTTAAACAAATTTATGAATATTTCTTTGTTCTTCAAATGTTCGCAATATCCAGTAGGTATCATCTTCCCCTTCCAGTTACTTTTGTGTGTGGCTTCTTCTTTGTATTTAATGTTGATAGCTGGGGGTTACATTTTATTTATCAAACCTGCCGTCCTCTGAAAATTGAAAGGTAGCTTTCTCTTCTTGATCTTGTCTTCTACTGCTTTAGTTTTTCCTCAAGTCGTTTGTTGTAGGGAGTGTCACAAGGAATATCTGATCTTAAAGCTGGTCTCCTTTTATTTGGTTCTTTAGCTCATTTAGGCAGTGCACACTTACATGCGGTTACTAGTTCTCCTAATTCTTGATTTGAAACTTCCACGGGGATATTTGGGGAGCAAGATGATGACATTTCAGGTTATTCTGATGGAATGACAGGTGTTGGGGTTTCAGGTTGTTCTGGAATGGAATTTTGTGTTTAGGTCTCATGCTGTTCTGAAATGGTATATTGTGTTGGGATCTTAGGTTGTTGTGCTGGAATCTCTGCTACTGTTGATGGAAAATAGTCGATATTCCAGTACATGCGAAAGAACTCTCAGCCAATGAATGGTTATTAAAAGATTGCTGATGATGGTCTTTCTTACAGGACTTCCAGGGATGTGTTCTACATGTTTGTCTACTCCAACAGCCTAAGAGACTAGACTTCAAGGGTTCGAAGAAGCACCTATCAAAAGTCCAGAGTACAGTGAGAAATACGGTTATCCAGGAGTAGAATAATTGGATCCTCAACCGAGGCCTCGACATGGTGCTTGAAATATGGGAGCCATTCATTGGCAAAAAGGTCTACGTTTATATAACCAGTTTTTGACATCTCTGAAATATCCTTCATTTCTCCTCTTGCCATACAAAATGATCGCTGGAGAAACGTACACTCCTGTAGCACTGTAGCAGCGCCCTACAATAGCTTGTCCTCTTTCTGCTGAACAGATTGTGCACATTCTTCTTTCTTGTTGGAGTTATAATCTTAAGTGGTTTATTATTGAAGATCCCACTAGGAGCCATTCATTGGCAAAAAGGTCTGCGTTTATATAACCAGTTTTTTACATGAAATTTAGTGAATGGGCGCATCTCTGAAATATCCTTCATTTCTCCTCTTGCCATAAAAAATGATCGCTGGAGGAACGTACACTCCTGTAGCACTGTAGCAGCGCGCTACAATAGCTTGTCCTCTTTCTGCTGAACAAATTGTGCACATTCTTCTTTCTTGTTGGAGTTATAACCTTAAGTGGTTTATTATTGAAGATTCCACCAAAGAATAACCATTCTTCCCATAAACTTCCTCCAAATTATCGAAGAAACGACCAACCTGCACTGTGTTAAAATCATGCGCTCGTGGCAGGTTGTATTTCTCGGGGTTTGTAACACTGAATCGACATCGCTTAAAGAAGGCACTATTCCAGTCTTTACCTACGAGTTTTTTTTATCTTTGTTGATTCTCTCAGCAACATCGTTTGTCTCAGCAAATTCATAAGCAATTCTCATTAGCTGCTTCCTTGCAAGCTCATACAATATGTTCTCCAAATCCCCGCACTAATCGGCTAACCTTCTCTTCATTTCTTCAGTCGGTAATGTCTTATCTCCCCAGAGAATATTGTACTGATAAAAAAAATATGGCAATATTAGAAAATGATAATTCAGTTTGCCTTTAATAACGTGAACGTACATGAGCGCGCAATACAGTATCCTCTTGCCCTTTCTTACTTTTTTAAAATTCGCGCCAGAGCGCGCCAGTCGTCATACTGTCAAACATCTTCTGTGTGCGGTTATACAGCACACTACTCCAACATGCAGTCAAATTGCTCCTGCTTCGTCTTGTACAACTACGATAACTAACAAAGAAAGTACGGACTTAGCTGGATATTGCCCGATAGTACCATATTAATATTTATCAACTATTATATTAAACGAGTAAAAATTTTATATTTATTTATTTATTAGTAAACCGGTTTTTTAAATGCCACACGATGCTGGTCATATTTGCAGGATTTAGAGATTATCGTGAAGGGAATCGATTGAGATAGGTCTCGACATTCACTAAATTAGTTTTATTTTTCTATGAGCGTTTGAAAAACGGGAAAAAATCGCTGACATTTAATGTGACAGATCGAAACCGAAACAGTCGAAAAGCGTCAAGGTAACCGCACACTTAGTGGCATCGAATGTATTGAATGGATTCGAACCGTTCCGGTTAATTATACGCAGAATTACGATAATTCGAATCTCTATTATGCTTGCGAGCGATTTAGCGGTCAGCCTGCGTTGGTTCGGTGAAATTAAATAGAACCGATCTCAACGATACGTCCGCGCGCCGCCGGTCGAAACTTGTCTTGGCATTTTTAATGTGGGAAACTTTTCTGGAAAAAAATTCTAATGTCGCCCGCTGAGGCCGTCAATGTGCTGACAGTAATTGTCAAGATGACAAGAGCCGATCGTTAACATTAGGGTGTCATACGGTGACATTCCGTGCAGTTTCCTAGATGTACGGCGGATGTACGGGGTTTACCCGCCGTTTTATGTTTGCGCCATATTTTAATTCGAAAGAACTTGCCATTCAAGGAAAGATTTATTAGTTCAACTATTTCTTTGTGTTCCGTTAAAAAAATGTTGCGTTCAGTTTGCTGGCATGACTTTTCTTTAACAATGCGTTAATAAAGAATATAAAAGGCGGGATAGGTAAATAATTGTAAATTAAATACAGATAGCATTGGGAAAGATCAGTCTACCAGGTGTTTAACAATAATACGAGTAGTAAATAAACACTTTTTATTACCCAACAATGTATTTGTATCAAAATAAACATACCTTCAATATTCAGCTTAAGAGAAAGAGTACACTAGGCCGGATAGGTAAATAATTTTAAATAAAATACAGACAACATTGGTGAAGATCGGTTTACCAGGTGTTAAGGATTACGGATGGTAAATAAATAAATACTTTTTATTACCTAAAAAAATATTTTTATCAAAATAAACCTATTAAGAATATTAAGCATCAGTGATGCGAAAACCAAATGATAAAATTGCAAGTACTCAATATATCTCGGGAAAGAAATTGCTGGTAAAATAAGATTTAATTAAATTTTTGCTCGTAAAGAAATGTTTTTCCGTGTCGTTACTTATTAAAGAACAATTCTTTTGTTCAGTTGCTTTGGATGTCTATTCCTTAGAAACACGTTAAGAAAAATTGATAATAATACAAGTTAAACATAATAATAAATTGTGGGCATGCCCTACTTATTAGACAGCAATGGTTTTGATTAGTTGCTTTGCATGTATGTTATTAAAAATATCTTAATATAACGACAAATTAAACATAACGACATTGCGTGATGAGTAGAGCTGGGTCTGCTGGGTATTTATATTACACTGCAGATTAGTAAAGATATATTTGGACAACAAAAAAGTATTAAAAAACACGTTAATAAAATATTGATTGGAAGGAATCAGTATAAGGATGTTGGTATAGCAGGAAGCAAATATTCATAAGGTGTAAAAAAGAAAGAAATGCAAGTGAACTAATGTTTGGCCGGTTTTACCGATCTATTTTCTTCCTTGCATTACACAATGTTCAAAACACGTTTATAAAAATAATATTTTAATGGTAGAAAATATAGAAATTTGCAGCATAGGTAAATAATTCTAAATTAAATACTAATAGTATTTAATAAAATGTGATCATTTACATATATAATTGCTAAAATGATATAGCAGCGCATTAGCGTGCACTTATTATACATATACATAAGTATACACAGATGAACACTGAAAATCCGAGCGGAGCTCTGAGTACCTGATAGACCGAGCGATACCGAGCTCGGTCTACCAGATAAACGTATTTATACGTAAATCTCCTTATTGAAAGGTAGAGGGTTTTAAAAAAATCGACGATCAAAAATAATTTAACTAATCAAAAACTTATTCTAAGTTTCATTGTACTTGCCCTAAAAGAAAATCGACAAATGCTGTTAACTGTAAACTTAATTCTAGGGATTTAAAGACTCTCTTAAGAACAGATAAGTAAATATAATTTTAAATCAGATATTAATAGTACTAGGGAACCCAGAAAAGCTCTGTTCGCCAGATATTTAATCCTTATTTTTTTTATTAACTGCGACAAACACTGAAAATCCGAGCGAAGCTCGGAGTACTTGATACACCGAACGATAGCTCGGCCTACAAGGTATGCGCATTTATATGCAAACCTCTTTATTTAAAGATGGAAAATTTATAGACATCGACGAGGAAAAACTACTTAACTTCTCAAAAACTTGCCCTAAAAAAAAATCGACAAATGCTTTTAACTTTAAAGTTAATTCTAGAAATTTAAAGATGTTGTGAAGAACAGATAAGTAAATAATTTTAAATTACATATTAATACTACTTCGGTGTAAAAGTTGCAAAAGGTGTAAAAGATGGGTGCACCAGAAATTTAATCTTTATTATTTTTTTGTAATTAAAATGCAATTATTTACGCATGTATGTATATTTGTAATACATGTAAACTGAGACCAACACTGAAAGTCCGAGCGGAGCTCGGAGTACCTAATAGACCGAGCGCTAGCTCACTCTAACAGGTGCTTATTATTATTTGTCGAACTGGTAGATATTACCCAATGGCAATAAGTTGGCAATTTGCCTTAAAATATTTTTTTAGTTCCTTGATTGTATTATCTTTATTTGTTAAAAAATGCACAATTTTAAAAAAAAACTCACTTAGAGACAGTAGTCACTTAGAGGCAACAAACTATTACTATTGGCCACTAACTACTCACTAGCCATTACTAGCTACTGCGACTCTTATCCCCTTTTACTCTAACTTTATGCTATGTTAGGACGATTTTAAGAACAAAATTGTGGAAAATAAATTAAAATTTCCTTTAATTAGTCAACTAGTTAATTATTAAGTGATAAATGAAAATAAAAATTAAAACCTTACGCTGCTTCCCATATCGAGGCAGCGTATTATATTTTCGTAATTTTAGTTCAGCATCATACATAAGTTGATGATCTTCTAATTACATACACAAATCTCGTCGAATGATTTCAATGGTGGTCGCCTATTAGTACCTGATGTAGAAGGTTCTTGTTTGGTTGCTTCTTCATTAACTTCCATCCAACTGGTGGATTCATTTGAAAACTTCGAATGTTTTGAAATAAGTAGCTGTTTCCTGCGCCTGCATTTTTCCCACCATCTGTGCGATAAAGATATTTGTAAAAGAGACGAATTTTCTCTTGTGGTTGGGACAATTTTTTATCAGAAATAAGCTGTAGATCATCACCTACAGCTTAATGTGGAATAAGTTCACTTATTTTTGCGGCTTGCCGTTTCATATACTAAATTTAGAGTCGTTTCTGGGTAAACCGAAAGTGCCGTGAAAAATGAAAAAGTGCAACATTCCGCGAAATTGTAAGAAAGGTATTAAGGTACCCAACAAATTAGCTTATCAATAATATATCGTATGTTACGTCGTACGATATAACATATCACATCATTTTCCGATACCAAATTGATCCGAAGTTTGTTACAGTCTTATCAAATGAATTATCGAATGTTTTCACGATACTGGTTCAACATTTATTATGAAATATGTCAACCAAATAAATAAAAGTCAAATTATTATCGTAGTAGAATTATAAATTTGAAAAATATGTTAATAAACCCTCTCGTCGGAATCGTTGATGTAACAGTTTTCATAGTAGATGACAAAAAGATTGGGGGAAATAATCTCATATCTAACCAACAAGGTCATCAAAGAGAAGTGAAATGAGAACAACATTATTATTCAATTTTTTCTGCCAATGTCCTGCTACAGCATCATATGGATTCACTGTGGGACGTAGGCATTGTGTACTGATCTTATCCCCAAGTGAAGAGAAGCGCGCATTCTCTTTCTCGCTCCTTTTTCGAGCTCTTTGACGGCTGTCGAGATGCTTCCTTTGGGAATTCTTCACCAAGCAACGTCAACATTAACATCTCGTATTTACGACTCCGGTCTAATTATGTTATAAATGCGAACGTTATAAACATATCCAATTACCGCGACAAACCAATTATGAGCGTACGTACGGTGGAAAGCGGGCCGATCGACGCTCGACGAGCGATTTACGCTGCCGCGGGACGTTGGACAATTTCAATAATCAATGACTTATCCGCCGAAAACTCATTTCCGTCATTCAGTAGCGCGACAGAGCAAAACACGCAACAAGCGAATGGTACGGGGAAGAGGAAAAAAAGGAGAAATGAGAACACCGGCAGCACTGCGTAACTCGGCAGGCTGGACAGATAAATTGCATTAATTAAATGCGGTCCGCACAGCGATCGCCTTTTCTACTGGTTTTAGTGCGAGAAGAAAATAGGCAGGTATGCGAAGTTTTGCTGGAAGAGCTATCGCAGTAACTTGCTATTTCTGAAACAAAAGTAATAGTTTCCCGATCAGCTGTAGCATCAATGTTTAAATCTTATAACTGCCGCACTGTATTGCTTCAAAAGGTAGCAATTCACCTGCTTTCAGAATATAATCATATCATCAGCCTATTTCTATTACGTCTGAAGAAGTCGTCAGGGTACGTTAAATAATATAATAGAACGGTTCTTAACAGAGAGCTTATACTACAACTAAACACTTCCTCAACCTATCTCTAATAATTAAATAAATGATACCATATGTGCACGATTGATTCAAGATGATTAATGTTCGGAAATTAGTGTCGTTATTAAATGTAATTTAAAGGAGGCCGCCAACGGATAGTAATTACAAGACGGCTTCGCCCTGGGCGTATTAATTGCCCAACGCGGATCCGGTAATTCGATCTTTGTTGACATTACGCGAGGCAAGCGACCGACGCGCGTACTTCGAACAAGGAGAGTGCTAGTCAATTCCCGATGAATGGGGACGTGTGTGGGGATCTTCGTTCCCACAAAAATTTATGTACACGTACAACTATGCCAATATTGACGTTCGCCTTTGCACCATTAGTACAATGGCTCTAAACGTGCTAACCGGAAATACACACATGTATTGTGCGGTTACACACGGCGGACTTTTGGCGTTTTTATGTTTGTATGAAATTCTAATGAGGAACCAGAAGATAGATGTTTCAACGTCAGCGTCGTTTAAATAAGTGTATACACACAAAATCGTAGGGTTTCATTTTCAGTGTCCTGTTTAGGAAACTGCATAACATTGCTTTGTTTGATATCATTATAATCATCAACCACTGGTAATTGGTGAGAAAAAAAGCATAATTATTAATTTTATGTTCGCATTACTTAACTTCAATAAGGCAAAATTTGTGGATTTGTGTGAAAGTTTGTTAAGCATTAAGTCAACTTTTTGAGAGCCTCAAAGTACATCTAAGATTATGTACATAATTGTAGAGGCAAGTTAAAAATTTATTTGTAATTCACGCGTTGGTCGATAATAATAAGGTAAATTATGAATGATAAAATGAATCCCGATATTCTTTATTTCTTTATTAAACAAATAGCTACATGTTTCGGGTCCCTCCTCCGAAAGAATAAGTCATCATAATAATGAGTCATCAAGTGAACCTACATCAATGTGGGATGACATAGAGTGTATGTAGATAAAGCATCGTCCAAATGTCAGACATTAGTTACGAGATTGAAGATCTGCAGTAAAGTTGCGTAATTAAATGGTAAAACATAATGAAGCGAGTCGAAGTAAATCCTCTTGACAGTCGCTTAAATTTTTTTATCTTAATAAACGATAAAATAATAAGCTGTCCCGTCCATACCGCTCACAGGATAACAGAAATGCCCAAAAATCAATAATATAACTATACTGGACTGGCCGAGTTGACCTCAATCCTGACAAATTTATAATCCTGAAAAATTTACAAAAAGGCTTAATATTTTCACAGGTGTTCCTTAAAAAGCATAACTTTATTTTCCCTTGAGCTATATGAACATAACGGGAGAAAAATCTTTTTATTATTGAAAATAATAAACGACATACAATGGCACCTCTCACGTTTGTATCGTTTTATTTTAGATTTGTGTAGCCTATTGAAAGATACTTCCGATTGTAAGATAATAAAATCAAAATAAATGATATCCAATAAAATAAATTTTAATTGGTAAAATAATAAATAACAGAAAACAAACTCAATGTTTAAACAATAAAAAACGTTAAATTGATAATCAAATAATATAAATAAACATTAATTCATATAATAAGAAAACACACAATCCCATAATACACGTTGAGTACAGCGCTAAACATTATCCTACATCTGTGCGATGTACCGAATAAACATTGAATTATATTTAATAAGCAGTAAAAATTGAGTACGGCTTGTTCCCATTCTTCAGAGTTTTGTATCCACCTACCAAATTGCATCAAGGAAATGGTGAAAATTTAGTACCGCCCTTTCAATATTTCATTTGCTCCAATTAAACGATTGTCTGTGGTACAGCACAGTCCCAAATAACCATATTCTTCTCTAATTAAGTGAAGCAATAATATCTGACTGTATCTCTGCAGACGCCTGAGTGTACACCCATTGCGTGCGTTCAGCTTGCGTCAATTATTGTAAAAGGTTATACTAAATTTTTATGTGAAGAAATTTTTTCAGAACTTGTGTGTTGTAAACAGCATTATAAGAATTCATAGTTCAGTTCTTCATAGTTCAGTCAGTCGATTCACTTATTTTAGCAGTAAAATAAGTGAATGGACTACTATCTCCTCCCGTTCCCCTTCAGCGTATATTCTGATCCCACCGCGGTGAAGTAAAACTCTCACGGTTTGATCCAATATTGAACAATGATCTCAAATATTTACCCATTTGGTAAACTTCAAATAAGTTGTCGTGGAGTATGTACATTTTAATTATAATTGTATACATACCAAATTTACCTTAGTATGAAACTTCACCACCCAGATATTCTAATTTAATTATTAAATACATTCATCAATTCTTCTAAGTACACAATAACGAATTCCACCCCGAACAGGGCCGTTACTCTTGAAATTCTTCCAACGTTTTGTTGACTTGAAAATGTTAGGTATATTGTTAACGCGAACAGCTGTTACTCAAGCAAGTCAATGTAGGTCGAACCCTATCATGGGATTTACTCCGCATTTCTTCCACCCGGGGCATCGATCTGAACTTTAGCTTGGTTTATAAAATATGAACGGGGCGCCAACTCATGCTTGAGTACGAGTAACGCCTTGAGAGCGATTTATGAATACCGGCCTAAAGCTCACTTATTGTTAGAGCTAGCGAAAGTGTAGCGAAATAAATTATGGCAATGGCATGGCCTCTCATTTATATGTAATTTAGAAAACATTACTGTTAGTTAAGAATATAAAGGTATGTATATAGAAAAGTATAAATAAAATATCTCAGTTTAAAATACGGAAGCATCTCTTTTGTTTGAAAATGATACAGAATTTCCATATATAAACTAGAATTATATAGAATTTTCAAATATAACATGTTTGGTATGAAAACTCACTGTTAATGTTAGATGCTCTAAATACACCCAATAAAATCGTTTTAAGTAATACGGTTTTAAAATTTCGAAGAAATAAAAACTAACATTATTAAGCCAATTCTATACATATATTTGAATTCAAACCCTACCGCGTTAATCCCTTGCTATGACCCGTCATGATTGCGCGACATAGGAGTACAATTCTTTTTCTCACATGGCGTTAGGAATACTCTAGACCAGTGTTTTTTAACCTGTGGGTCTTGACCACCAGGGGCGTTGCGAAGCCTTGCTCGGGGGGTCGCAGTCGAAAGCCACGTAAAAGTAAAAAGCAAGGGCTGTAGGTCCTATACTACAATAAAAATACAACAATTTCAGTGAGAAGGCTGTGCCTGTTTATATTTTAATAATTTGCCGAATCGTGGTTCTATTTTCGATATGCAAATAATTAAATCATTTTCTAATTGGAGCCTATTTTCTTCTTAGCTTTTATGCTCACCATTGACGTAAACGTTAGTTCACACAGTGAAGTGGCGAATGGCACTAATAATTTCAAAGCTTCTCTTGCTAGCTCTGGATATTGTGTTTTTCTCTTCATCCAGAAGACATCAGTCTTTTGCGAATTAAATTCCATTTTAAGCATGCCATCAGCAGCAACATCTATAATATTTTCTTTGATCTTCGTGGTCAGATCAGCCAGTTATACTGACATATCCAGAAAAGGATTTAGTGTCCACCTACGCCCATTGTCAGCTTCAGAGTCCAGTTCTGGAAAGTAACTTAATAGTTTCTCTTCCGAATTATGCAAGCTCTGTATCACGCAAGGAATGTGGGAACTTACTACCAACGATTGGTCCGTTACAATTTCTTCAAGAATTTTCTGAACGCAAGGGAAAGACTCATACATCATTTGTTGTAAAGATGTTGACCACAAACGAAGCTTGCGAGGAATCTTTTGATTTTATCCTTGGCCGTTAGAATGTTTCCTTCTCTCGCTTGAAGGGTTTTCTTTAAAATATTCAGGTGGTCAAAAAGATCAGCTAGAAATGCTAATTTTAATAACTAAACAGGGGCACAATAATAATTCGCATATTCAGATTTAGCATCTTGTTAGAACATTAACAATTCAGCTTTTAGTTCCAGAACTCATTATTGACATGAGTTCTGGAACTAAAAGCTGTATTGTTAATGTTCTTACAAGATGCTAAATCTGAATATGCGAATTTTTATTGTAGTATAGGACCTATAGCCCTTGCTTTTTACTTTTACGTGGCTTTCGACTGCGACCCCCCGAGCAAGGCTTCGCAACCCCCCTGGGGGTCAACACCCACAGGTGAACCCAAATTTTATCACAAATTGTTCTAAACAGTCTAGTTTGCAAGACTTTGCCTTTAATAGAGTTCACAACTTTGATCACCTCTCTAAGCACATAATTTAAATCAGACTGGGAAATCACTGACATAGTTTCATTACGGTCCTGGGGGGCCGCCAGATTTTTTTAATTGTAAAGGGGTCGCGTATTCAATAAGGTTGATAAACACTGCTCTAGGCAGTGTATTAGAAGGATCATTGCTGTTAATAGAGAACATGGGTTATACAAATCTTATAAAGTATATGCATACGCATAAATAATGTGTTTCATTATTTTCATTTTATTATATGATTGGTTATGTGCGACGTTATATGATGAAGGTAACTGTTGTCCGCGAAAAACAGTTTTTAACTGTTGCACTGTTACACTGCATTGGCCTTAAGGGGCTGTAATATAATAAAAATGGGAATAGGCAACTTTAACGCTGATCGAGAAAAGAAACAGTAATTTATATTGAATATTCATTTAATATATAGGGTGTTTCACTTGTAACGAAGTGATTTTCTTTTACTTCGTTATTCTGTTAATATCTACCGCAGTTTGAATTGCCGCCGGTTAAAATCCTGTGCTATTACGCGTGAACTTTGACCCCCTCGGTCTGAGGTCGGTGAAGCGAAGTTTGTGCACGCGCGGCTGACCCCACTGCGCGCGTGGAAGTGGTTTTCCACTTCCACAGCGCTCCGACCGCTGTATAAGTCGCTGCGCGAAGCATTTTAGATCAGTTGCCGTTCGGCGAAGACAACCAGGACCGCTAGGAAGAACCGAGAAGAGCAACCGGACCAGGACCAACCCCGGACAACGCCGACAAGGTGATAATGCTGATGTGCTCCTATAGAATAGTTTGACCTACCCCGTCCTTTTCTCTCTCCTTTTACCATCCTTTTCCTAATCTGCCATGTGTAGTCCACTCCGGGCAGATTTATCCATCCTTCTCTCAGGCTGCCTTGTGTATTCCAGTCCGAGCAGTCTGTCTCCGCCTTACTACACCTACCATCCTTTTCCTAATTATGCCTTGTGTATTCCAGTCCGGGCAGATTTATCCATCCTTCTCTCAGACTGCCTTGTGTATTCCAGTCCGGGCAGTCTGTCTCCGCTTTACTACACCTACCATCCTTTTCCTAATTACGCCTTGTGTACTCCAGTCCGGGCAGATTTATCCATCCTTCTCTCAGGCTGCCTTGTGTATTCCAGTCCGGGCAGATTTATCCATCCTTCTCTCAGGCTGCCTTGTGTATTCTAGTCCGGGCAGTCTGTCTCCGCCTTACTACACCTACCATCCTTTTCCTAATCTGCCTTGTGTATTCCAGTCCGGGCAGATTTATCCGT
>JAWQRJ010001374.1:0-16081 GCA_033557515.1 Diorygopyx duplodentatus
ATGTCCTCAAACTTCTCAAGATAATACGGAATGGTCTGTTTAAATAGAGGTTCCTTCTTCTTCTGTTTTTCTTTGGCACTCTGTTCGTAATGATAATCTATAATTTCTACAAAAAAAATGTATAAGAGCATCTTAAAACGAAGTATTTTATTATTCGCTTACTCAACATGAAATCCGTGAATGAGTCCGCAACAGAATCTATTTCCAAATTTTCCCAGTCGCCGTCTCCGATCAAACCGAACTTCTTTCCTAAATACCTCAGTATGGCAACTGTTTGGTGGACGACTCTACCGTTTTCTTCGTATATGGGCAGTTGACCAAAAGGAAATTCTGAAATTGAAAATGAAAAGAGGCGAATCAAAGTATTAAAATGAAGAAAATCAATTGTTTCTTATTTGGAACTTCTTTGTGATGAAGGACTTCTTACTGTAAACATTTAGAAACTTTCACCCATAAAATAAGCAGAGTTACCAGAGCTCTCTGAGAATGATTTGAAGCTCTCTGATATCTCTTGCGATACAGATCAGAGTTGCGACAGTGATTATGGCGGAACATCGGCAAGTACTCGATCTTTTGAAAGAAGCCTCTGAATTACTTGCTTCTAGATTGAATGACAAGCATCTACTTGTCATTGAAGAAAAATTGGAGAAAAATATTATATTTATAATTATCCCAAAAATGGCTGAGACTAATTTAACTTCATTCAACATCAAAATTTGTTACCAACTTGATTACGTCTGATTGATGTTTCAGGCAGCCTTTTGTCTATCAACGCCTACTGCTTCAAGAATCCCATGACATAAGAAATTGTACTTAAATTGTACCTAAGTTTGCGTTAAATTTTTTAAGTTAAGTTTGTTCTTAAGTACCTCTTGGCTTCTGGTTGGTCATCGAGTTTCTTAAAAATACTGTCTTCTGGCTTAGTGATGATTTTTTAAACATTATAAGCTGCTGTGCGTTAGTGAGTTTTGGTGAGATGCTTGAGCTCATATTTCAATAAGTTACAATAGGAGATTAAGAAGCTTTACAAGCGTGTTGAAAACTGCTTGCGTATATATGTTTCGAAGTGTTATCAGCAAAACATTTTCACACGTGTTTCTTTAAATCTAGCCTCCACTAATAACAGTACTAGCATACCACGTGCAGTACCGATAATAATTTTGTGTTCTCACAAAAAACTGTATTTTACTAGCTGTGTTTCAAACAAACGCAGATAGTAAAGTACAGTTGATGAATGGTACCGATAATAACTGGTTGTAACAAAATTAAGTACGTTTTAATTAGTGTTACGACTTGGTTCCTAATGTGCTAATTCATTATGATTTAAAATGCCACAAATAGTTTTCTACACTTTTGTAGTAATACAACTTTGTGCAACTATTGTTGAAAAATTTAATAATTATATTTAAATTCTTTCTTTATTTTATTATATGAAATTCACAAATACTTTAAATATTGCAGATTGCAAAAATATATAATCAATTACTACAGTTTTTCCCCAAATTAGATTCATTTATGTTACCTTTTCGATGTTACATGATTCGCAAAATATATTCTATTTTGCGAATCATCTATTTTGATGTGAGTTAGAGTTAGTACTTACTATTAAAATACTTACTATTTTTGTTTTTAAACCACTCTTGAAGGCAGTCCGTGTTAAACCTAATATCTTCAAAGTCTTGTTCTCCATACACTAAGATGAGACGAATGCATTCCCCACGTGCTGGCAAATTAAAGTATGTCACCTTAATATTATGATCAGCCATGTTACAATCGCCAAAAACCATTAATTACACTGGCAATGCTAGGAATTCAATCGATGACTTTGGCAGGAATGTGCCTCTCCATTATTTTGTTGTCACTGGAACAAAAATTTGGTCGCATACTCTTTTCTAGTTTATCTTTGGAACGGAGAATGAAATTTCTCGTGACTTAAACACTTCTAAGAAACATTTAGAACTCATGCAGTAGTAATAATAAATATTTTTGAAGCGCAAGGTAATATTTTATTGTGACAACGATAAGCAAATACAAGCACCCGGAAACATTCTTCCTCGCATGTGTGAAATAATTTGACTTACCTTGTGGGAGAATTAATAACATTAATATAATTCACATTTACACTTTGACTTTTTGCAATTTTGATACGGAGTGAAATATTTCGGCAATAAGCTGCGCATTAAAAATGCAACCTTATCTCAGTAACCTACAGATAAATGTGTGCAAAAAAGCGCATATGCAGATCAACGAACTAGACAGGAAAATAAAAATTGGAGCAATGCAGATTATGTAATCACAATGTGCCAAAAAGTAAATAAAATGCAAATTAAAGCACAAGTTGTCAATTATTTTATCATCTTTTTCTATTCGATGATGATGATTAAAATAGACAGTCAGATGTGTTAGTAACCAACCATCTAATAATAGTATCATCGAGATAGTTCAGTCCTCAAAATGCAGTGCTTTTAACAAAAATATTAGGAGAGGATGCAGCTATCTTTTGTTTAATAAGTTTTTTAAAAAAATTCGACAGAAAGAAAAGACCTAACAACAATATTAATAAATCATTAAAAATATCTAGTTTTTATTGCGTCAAAGCATATAAAACTTTGGTCTGAACAGAAAATAAAGAATAAATTTTGCACCTTTCTGGTGGAAGAAAAACTTTTTTGGAAGTCTGCATAACAAACATATGAGGTGTTCAATAAATCCGTTTTGAGTTGTCAAATTTCAACAATGCTTGAGTAATTTATTTTGTATACAGGGTGAGTCAGCAGTATATCATAAACAAGAAATACAAGAAACATTTAAATACAAAACATTTAGTGTTCCTCGAGATCTATAAACTAAAATTATTTCCCACTATACAGGGGTGCTGTATGTGCTCAGCGATATTCACCATTATTAAATAAAACAACCTACTTCTTTGTGAATAAGAATCCACCAACTTTTTTTTACTATAACCATATTCTGCTTTTAAAATTTCAATGAAGCATTTTCAAAATTTGAAAATGGTTATAAAAAATGGTCGTCAGCGGAGGTTGCCTTAATAAATTATGTAGAGGTTAGTTTTTGAATTTAAGATTTTAGTATACAGGATGGTGCATTTTCTAAATGATCATAACTTTGTTATTTTAAATAGGACACTCTGTATTTATTTTCACTAATATAGCATGTTGCAATTTAAAATAACGAAAATATTTTATAAAATAAAATAAATTAATCTTAAAATAAAATAAATTATTCATAAAATAAAATAAATTAATCATGAAATAAAATAATTTTAGTTTATCGATCTTGATCAAAGTTAAAATTTTTGTACATTTCTTGCATTTCCAATACCAAAGAAGATATCATAGGATGACTCACCTGGTATATTGGATTTTTGCAATGTTTTGTTGACCACAAACCAAAGTTTCAAGCAAGATTTCCAAATGTGATGATAATAATTCACTTACTATAGACTTACTGTAGAATTCACTTACTATCTAGTTTAGATTGCTGCTTCCCAAAGAAGATTCAATCTTTGTTGACGGAAATATGAATCGTACCAATATTCTTGTACCATTTATAAGTGAATTTCAATGGTTAAGTAATTTATAAGTGAACTCCAGAATGGTTGCTTTCACCAAAATATGGCTCCACATGCAGCATACGTAACTCTGAACTTTCACGAAAGTTTTATTTTGTGTTTATGTATTAAAAAAAATGCATTTTTAATAGCCCTGAGCTCATAGTAGATGATAATGGACAATATTGAAAATATGAAATATTTATTTTTATGTTTGATTTATATTTAATTGCTGAGGGGAGAAAGGAATGCAATTTCACTTTACTAGGAAATTTAGTCAGAAACCTAAGATAGGCGAATCAGAATTGTTCGACTAGTAGGGACCAACGGCTTATACCGTTCCCCTTCGATGCACGTGGGGGCATGGGAAAATCATTTCTAGAGCTGTAGCCACCCATGGAATAGTTGATGATAACTAATCTCTTATAAATAGCGACAAATTGCGCCAATTTACTTATTTTAGGAACAACATTCCTCACGTAGACAAATTCGTATCCACAATTGACGTAATCAGACATAAACCAATTTCATATAAAGCTAACTTATCTAATTTAGCTTAGTAGTTGATACTATTGAACGTGCAAATTTATTACAATTTATAAATTGTGTAAAAAAAGAATTTACTGTGTATGCGTCAATTAAGATAACTGCATCGATGAAAATAACTCACCATGTATTTTATGCTCCGCTGCTACAGCAACATCCGTTCCAAAGTGGAAGTTTCGTCCAAAAAGTAGATTCTAAGACAATCCAGGAAGGAAAATTATAATTTGCACTCAAGTGACAAGAATGAACGCAAACTGAACTCCCTATAGAGTTCTCAGAGTTCCGGAATAATCTCGATTATCAGTTTATCTCTCGATTATCAATTGTCCCTGGGTTTGTTTATTTTAAATAATTGTTAAGTTAATTATCTTACGATTCGAAAACTAACATTTACTGCTGAAAACATTCCAGTTCAACTGGTATGCTGATTTTCAAATTTGCCTAAACTCACTCTCTTTAGGTGACTTTTTAAGCTGTGCACCAAAACCCAAGTAACACTTTAATTTGATTTTATTTATTTATTGGAGGTAAAGCTCAAAACGTGTATAGTCACGAAATTTGTTTTATGTGAATTTATATATTTCCTACTTTTCTAGGAACTGGTGTAAATGGAGCTGTTTCTATTGTTTTTATGGGATATAGTGAAATGTGACGTTTTCTCCTATTAGATATCGCAGTGTTATTTTCTGCGAGAGAAAAATGTAACTTTCCATCAGTTACATTTATACTAACGTGTATTATTTATAGCATATATTTAATGTTTGCTAATTTTTATTAGCATTTTTTTATTCCAAACTGAACTTCATTGATAAATTGCAACAGTTAAACGGTTTAATTAAATTGATAATTTACGATGTATTATGAACGTCACGTGCCAGCTATAAACTAGGAGGCACATGTATAAATATTTTTAATTCCCCAAGCGTTATCAGTTCTGTATTGCGCAATACTACGTTTTAAATATGCATATAGAACATAAGGTATACCGAAAACAATTTTAAAAATAGAGGTTAAAGATGGTTCATTAATTCTGTTAATCAATATATTAATTACATAACTTTACAAAGAGACCGCAAAATTTTCTTCACACATCTATAGCTGTTCATGCCATAGTTATACGTTTGCAATTACTCTTCATATAAGCACAGTAATTACAAACTTGTTTCAGCCTATAGTCATGTTTGCTATTTAACATACACACTCACACAACAATAACATACATTACTGATGCAAATGAAGAAATACATACTAAAATAATAAAACTATGAATTTTTGGAGATTATTTTATGGTTAATTTTAACGTAAATTTTTTAATAAAGATGTGCATGTAAATTTAACACATCCTGGCGAGAAAATTTTTACCGCCATTACTCCTTTAAAAACTGCTTTAGCACATACCTTTATTTAATGTTTTCACCTTCAAATTAACCATATAATTATCTCCCAAAGTATCGTGAATATTTTCAGAGCATCCTGTATATAACTAATATGCACAAATATTTAATATTTTTTTACCAAATCATCTGGTATCTTCAGTGGCACAAATTGTTCACGTGCAGGATTCAGGTTATTTGACGTCAAAAATTTGTGATAGCTGAGACGGTAATGACCAAAATTACCAGATCTTATCGCCAAAATATAGCAAAGTAATTAGGCATGCATAAAACTGCGCAAAAAAGAGCAGAAATATTTACCACTATGCGCATAATACTATTAATCGTCGGTAGTTAAAAGAGCAGTTATGTAAGTAAACTCGCAACTTACTGTATTTACGGTTTGTGCGATGAGAATTATAAATACAAGGGTAAAAGAACAGTTCTAGAATGGTGGATCGGCCGGGAATGATACAAACTGGACTAGAACAGAGATATATGAATGGGCGGAATTAAATAAAGTACGAAGCTAGAATGCACGGCAGTATCTCAATGCACACTAGAGAAGGACGGAGCGAGAATGCACAGCAGTATCTCAGTGCAGGTTAAATAAGGAGGCACAATCTGGTCGGATGGTTTGTTGCTTATTGCGGCTCTTCTTCTTGGCACAATAACTATTTTCACTCTTTCTACTGCTGGTCAGGTTGGAACTGGAGAGGTTATTACATCTCACTGCTTTTTACTGGCGTGATTAAACGGATTTTATTTGATATTCTGGCCTTCAGCTCAACAATTGTGTGTGGTCTGTTCACATACTTTTCAAATATTCCCCATCCCCCATATTTTTCTTGGTACACCCCTCACATGACCATCATTTCGATTGGTCTTCTTCATGTGTGCGTGTTCTATCGCCATATCCAATCATCATTAATATCTTAATTCGGTCTGCTTCAGAAAACAACATTCTGGATAAAGATGTAGTGGTAAATCAGTTCTGATTTAAGCAGTTCGTGTTTCTCAATAAATTATTTTACTTTTTTTAACAATTTTTTCTCGAAAATTGTCTAATGCAACCCATCCTCATAATTGCAGGTCGTCTTAGGGCAGCTAAAACTCTATCCATAAAAAAATGTAGGATGCCATTTAGAAAGTATTCGACGACGTCACAGCCGTTACGCAGATGCAACATTTTTATAACTTATACGAAAAAGTGCCTATTTTTAAAACAAGTCGACCTATCCGAGCGTTTTTTCAAAATTTTCTTCATAACCATTTTACTGCTGAATATTATGCATATAAGCTGGGACACACGGTATAGTTACTTAGCATCTGCATTGAATTGCTTTTGTGAACTACTTTTCACTAGTTCTTTCCTTCTGTTTCAGTTCGTGATTGTGGTGGTATTATAGTCTTATTGTTTAATTTTCATGATGGGACATTAAAATTAAATTCTGAAATTTTGACAATAATAATAATGTTTATTGGCCAAACAAAAAATATAATATGTATATCTATAAAATATACAGCGTGTGTTTGGCCAAAGAAAGTTGAGTCAGACACGACTAACTCAAATGTCTGTCGAGTCTGTTTTCATCAACTCTAATAATGTTGCTTTTAATGAATTGATTCATTGATTTATTGAATGATTTTAATAATTTATATTATTCTTTACTAAATCATTTAAGCCGCTTTGCTGGACATTATTTAGTTAGGGTTAAACCATCCATAATTGATTGCTTTACATTTTTCGTTTGAGTATTATAATTACAAAATAATTGTATAGTTAGTATGAAATCTCTATTAAATGCATAGTATTTTATACAGGATGAGGAAAAATATTTCAAATAAAAGTTGCCCCATACCTACTTATTCGATGTTACTTTCGAACGAACAGGGCTTTTTCTTTATTTTATTCCGCCCAACTGAACAACGTTAGTTATGGAGGGCGAAAACAGAAATGATAATTGCAAAAAAGTGAAACATTTCAATCACTTTCCCGAATATTCCTCAAATGCCACTTGTGTTTTAAAGAATTATACAGTCTAGCAATTTAGATATGGAGATATGTATTACATTTCAGTTGATATTACTAGAAAACGGTGCATCTAATCAACATAAGGTATAACAAGGGCCATTTTATTGTAAGAACGTCTGAAATTTTAAATTTTTAATTATGAATAATAATTTTAAATTACACGAAAATGGAAAATAATCAGCAGATAAAAAATTTAGTAAATAATTGATTCACCCCTCCCCCACTTGGATGCCCCTGGTCAAAATTTTAATATCGTGTCATCAGCGAAAATAAATCTCAATGCACTTCTGTATGAAGTTATCGTACAAAATATCATAATTTCATCTTAAGATGTTTTAGCAATATGTAGAAAAACCCAACCTCAGGATACCACTCTATGGAGCTGTAGACCCTTTCGGAAGCATTTTTAGATTTTTGTTTTTTAAAACTTTTTTGTTTATTTTTGCTCCTACAATATACTCTAGGCTAATTTCGGAACACCTGTATCAATCTATATATGCTATAGATTTGAATGGTTGTGCGTACATGTAATTCTATTTTTCAAATAATATACCCTGCATATTGCATTGAAAGTCAATAATTCATCTATATGTCTACCGTTGATTAAAGTAATGTACCTACGTTCGCTGTCCGTTTTATTTTTTATTTCATTTTGTGCATTGGTTGTATCTAAATAGTTACACAGAATAAAAGACTAAACCGTAAAATTAGAAATAAACTTCTGGATTATTCCAAGAAAGGAAGGAGAGTAATGATTTTTACTAATCAGTATGTTTAGAAACTAAATTTAGATTTTTAACACTTTTATTCGTCGACCGGTTTCGGTATCATAGTACCATCATCATGGACAAACATGGACGTTTTGATTACAAAAGCATCATTATAATAAATAAAATCACGTATTAAAAAGCGATACAAGCTTAGAACAAATGGAAAGCTATACACCTTAAACTACACAAATCACTGCTAAACATCAAATTTATCAAAACATGTCTACACTTCAAGTTAATTCCTACTTTTGCTAATTTTAAATTTCCTAAACAAATCAATAGAAATAAAGTACTCCAATTAAAACAACAATTTATGAAAACAGAAATTACAAAACAATACATTAAAGTTCATAATTATAACATAACATTATATAACCTTTATTCAACCTTTATTACATTATAACATAACATTATACAACCTTTATTCAGGATAGATACTTGACGAATACATTTCAAAAGCTAAATTTCTCAATCAAATCACACTTCATAAAATAACTAACAAACACAAAAAGAAAACAGAATTATTAAAATTAAAACAAACCCCAAATACACTATTTGAAAATTCACACAAATTTCACGCCCGTTTTACTGATCTTTCATCTCTGAAACTAATTAAATCAGAAGAAACGCTTCTTCAAAAAGGACATAAATATGCTCCGTACAAAAAAATCAACTTTCCAAAGTTGACAATAGAAATTAAAGCAGCCATCAAAAACCATCCAGAAGAAGAAATCAAGAAACAAATTATTGCAACCATTAGAAAAGAAGAAAACCTACATCATCGAAGTAACAAATCAAGAATACATAAAGATCAAGAAAACATCACACTACGGAACCTACAAAAAAAGATAAAAGAAGAAAACATCATACTTACAACAGGTGATAAAAACGCTGGTGTAATTGTAATGAATAACGTAGGTTACATTTAAAAAACACAACAATTTATACAAGAAAATGACTTTGTAGAGGTAAAGAGAAACCCTAATCCAACTTTTCACAATAATTTCAAAAAAATCATAAAAAATACTTCAGAAACTTTAAATAAATATAATTTCAATCCTAAAAAAGTATTACCTATGAACCCAATAACCCCTAAGCTACATTGTTTCCCTAAAATACACAAAAAATGGTATTCCAATTAGACCAATTATAATCTCCACTAATTCTAGTTCATACTTTGTTTCTAAATTTTTAGTCAATTTTTTCAAAAATATAATTGAATTTACACCTAAACATACTATAAAAAATCGTTACAATTTATTTGATAACATCCAGAATTTAGTACTACCTTCTGAATTTACAACTTTATCATTTGACATTACTAATTTATACACTAACATACGTATTAAAGAAACAATTTCCATAGCTACACAAATCATTAATAATCACTTAAACAATAACACATATGCTAATAACTTAATAAAACTTTTAACTGCTTGCATTAACCAAAATCACTTTACTTTTAACAATAAATATTACAAAATGATTGAAGATTTACCTATAGGCTCTCCACTTAGCGGACTTGTGATTGACATTTTCATGAACCGTTTAGAAGAAATTATACAGCAATTATACAACAACAATTTCGAACTCATTAACAAAATTATATTATGGAACAGATATGTAGACGATATCTAGTCATAATTGACACTGCAAATATAAATATTATAAATCAACTTCATAATTTTTGTAAATACATTACATCCTAAAATAAAATTCACCATAGAATTAGAAAATAATCTCACCTTAATTTTTTTTAGATATCACTTTAATAACATCCCCGCAGACAATTAATTATGATATTTATAGGAAACCTACACAAACCGACGCTATTATCCCATTCAATTCTTTTCGTGACCCAACAATTAAAAATCAACTTTCATTTCTTATATAGGTACACAGACTAAAAAATACTCTTCTGTTTTAATAACATGAAAAAAGAGTTAAACATTATACAACAAATTGCCTCTAACAATGGTTACGATATCCACTATTTTAATAATATATTTCAAAAATACAATGTTAGACATATTAACCATACAACACTACTAAATATAGAAGATAAACCTAAATCAATCTATAGAGCCATCACTTAGCAAGGCAAAATCAGTAACAAAATTAAAAACATTGCTAATATATTCAACACTTCACTTGCCCTTAAAGCAAACCATAATCTAAAAAACATACGTAACCTCTACCAAATTACTAAAAAAAAATGGTGTATACACCATATGTGAAACTTATATGTGAAACTTGTAATGCTAGTTACATAGGAGAGACCGGCAGAAAAATCGAAATTAGAGTCAAAGAGCACTTCACAAGCAATAATTCAAATTTCGATAGACATAAATTTTAACAATCATAAATTTACATTTGATAACATTAAAATCATTCATCAAGCGAATAAAAGCTACTTAATGGGATTATTCGAAAGCTATTAAATAGACTCATTTAGAGATCAATTGGAGAACAATATTCTACATATTTACCATTCCCTCAGACAGACGCCCTTTTAATAAGAAAAAAATAAATATTTATAAAATTTTATTTTTTTACTTTACATTAAATTTAATACTATTTCATTTTATTTGTGTACTTATTATTATTTAATCAATTTCCCAATTATTCTAAACGTATAAGTTTCATTATTTTTTACTCTCTTTCGCCCTTTTCTTTTTGTTTACAGTCTTTTTTTACTAATTAATGATTGAAGTTTCTCATTAACTCTATAAATTAATAATTTTTAACTCACTATTTTATTATATTACAAACATTAACTTTCTGAAATTACTTAATATAATTCTTCAATTTAGTAATTGATATGTTTTTATCTATATGTAAAATCATATAACTGTTATAATCATAATTCTTACAATATAACAATGTAATTTTTAAACTCTAATTTTAAATTTTAAATCCAAATTATTTACTTTCATATAAAACATGTTCGACCGGTTTTCCGTTTAATACTGCAAACCTAGCCGTCAGCAAGGCAAGCATGACTTTTAGAAATAATCTAATCGAGGCAGTGATTGGTCGTTAAAAGAACATTATTCAAATTAATGACGGATTTCCAGGTGTGATGGAGAGGGGAACCCTGTATCTCTATTGAGGTTATTGGGATGTTTATGGATTTCTATTGCTTCTAGGATAATAGTGGGATTCGCAGGCTAGATTTTGGTTTGGGTTGGGTTGCGCAGTCGAATATTTTACTAAATTTAACCCAAAACAAAACACCAATTTACATTTAAATTCTCCACTTCGAACAATTGAATATCGCACGATACCGTACCGTGACGTGAAACAGAACGGAACGGGACGAAAAAACGGCCGCTTTGAAGAAAACCAACCATCGCGTCGGTCCGCAAATCTGTTTTAAATTACGGAACACATGCAAAACAGACCGCGCGCTTGCATCGTTCCACGAAAAGTGATTAAAAGTAAATTTACCTTGGCTATTTGTCACGAGCCGACAGGGCGACCGGCGGACGGCGGAACGGATTCCCATTCCTCCGTCGTATTTGTTTTGAGCCGTTTCATTTCCCGTTTGATTCGTGCGCGACGAAAAAAAGGAAAGAAACAGTCAAACTCCATTTGCACGCGATTTGATTTACTGTAATCAATGATTTGCGTACCTACGGTGTATTCACTTCTGTGTTAGGCTAGTGATACTTTGAAATGATCACAGTGGAAGTGATCGATTCCAATAATTAAAAGCAGATTCGTTAATTGGGGCAATTAACTTAATTAGGCAATTAAGCGATGCCATCGGCAAGGTACTGGAAAGCTTGTGTCACGTTCTATCTAAAGCTGCAAATACCCGATCCCAATAATTAAAAATATGTCGGCTAATCAAGACAATTAACTTCATTTTTGCTCACGTTTTATCTAAACTTGGAAATATCCTATCTGAATAATTAAAAATACCCCCTCTAATTAACTAAATTAGACGATGAATCGAATCTAACATTTGAACTTCTATACAGATCATCTCCATTAACCACCCAATTAAGTTAATTGCCCCAATTAGCGAATGTATTAAGAATCATTGAAACCTTTTTATGAAATCATCCACACTGATTTATGCCGATTGTATTAAGAATTAATGCCGGGGAAGTGTTAAAATCGTTGAAAACCAACATTTTCCACATACAATTTTTGACTTCGCACGGTCCGTTAACCCTAATTCTGGGTCACCGGCGGCGATGACGTAACTCCAGTGCACTTTTCGGCGACCTAAGCATGCGTGTCCGCCATAAATCTGACATTCTCCGACAGGACCATCAAAATTTAAGATAACAAATGCCATTCGAGCACGAAATCCGATTGCGATCGATTCTTATTCAGATAGTATCAATCGGCACGGAACGGGACGTTACAAAAATGGTTACTTCTCAACCGCTAAGCTTGGAGCTTCAAAGCACAAAACAATAAGGATATTTTTTTCTGGTACTCACCTAAAGATAGCATCACCTCCCATCAAATCCTGGCTGAACGTTCCTTGGCATTTCCACGAATTCGCGTCGATGCATTTTCCGGCACGAGCTTAATCGATATTACCGTCTACGCGGCGACCAGAGAGCTTTTCGACCCCTTTGACCGCACTTTTTTTAAATCAAATCAACACGACCGCACGAATGCATGATCACACGGAATTCCCTTCGTTATATCTACTACTTACTATCATCCGTCGTTTTCTACGAGCGCGCGATCGATAGGTCGACGATTCCGCTGCGAGGAGAGGCGAAAAGCTTCATCGCGCGTTCGCGATAACGGTCCCGAAAGCTCCTTTCCGTGGAAAACCGTCGCGAAGCTTTCGCAGAGGCCGGGGGGCAGACGGCTAATTTCGGGGGGCCCGCAATCGACCGCCACGGGGTTATTTCGCAGTCAGAACGGGCCGGTCGTGGCAAGCGCGGTCGCTCCCAGGCCGAGCTTTCGCGAGCTTTCGGCCGCCGTCGGCTGCGCGGCGGCTGCGCGCCGAAGCTCGCCGGATTTACGAGTCTCCAGTGTGTGATAGTAGTAGTAGTGGCGGCGCGTCCCATTGATTATCGTTTTTAAAAGCTCGTTCAAGGAAAAAGCTGCTTCGTCGCGACCATGGGGATGAAAGCCGGGAGACGCGGTCTTTAGGAGACCGGAAGGGAGCTCGCCGAAAAATAAATCCGATGTAACCAACATTCGATGAGATACAACCACAAAGTTGGCAAAAAATTGATAAAAATCGAAATAACCCAAAAATTAAGCGGTGAACTGGGTTCCTTCTTAAAGAAGCCTTTTTCTAGTCTTCTAGGGATGATAAATTTTGAATTTGAACTTGATGGGTAGAAAACAAATTTTTTTCCGATTAAGAATAATTGACATCACTGAAACCATGAGGCTAAAAATTTGAATAGGCTATCTTTGGGAGACCAGAAAATAGCTTCCTAACAAAGCACCCTGATGTGTCAAAACATTCGTAGGTACACATCCAAAAATGTATTAGTAAATGAAATAACTAAAAAATTGAGGAGGAACTGAATTTCTTCTTCAAAAAAGCTTCTTTCTGGTATTATGAGAACACCAATTTTCCCAATTGAACTCCGTAGGTTAAAAACGAAATGTTTCCTTCAAGAAAAAAGGGCAGTCTTGAAGTTATAAGGAAAAAATTGGGAACATGAAATTCGGAAGCAAGCTTTCTGAGACTAGAAAAAATATTCTAACAAGGAAATCGAATGCATCCAAGATTTATTGATTTACATCCACGAAATTGATAAAAAAATAACTTTAAAATCGAAATAATCCAAAAATTAAGACGAACTAAGTTCCTTCTTAAGAAAACACCCTTCTGATCTTCTAAGGACGTTAAATTTCGAATTGCACTCCATGGGTAAAAACGCAATTTTCTACCTCAAGAAAAAAGGACAGTCTTGAAGCTATAAGGATAAAATCCGATATATGAAATTCGAAATCAATCTTTGAGAGACCAGAAAAGGTATTCTTAAAAGAAAATCCAAGTAACCAGAATTTCTTGAAGTACATCCACGAAATTCATAAAAAGGAAAATCAAAAATGACTTAATAATCGAAATAGCCCAAAAGATGCAAACTGGGTTTCTTCTTAAGAAAATTCAATTCTGGTGTTCTAGCGATGCTAAATTTTGAATTTGAACTCGATGGCTTGAAAACTAAATTTCTTCGATTAAAAATCATGGACACTACTGAAACCATGAGACTAAAATTGGGAATAGGAGCAATCTTTGGTAGACCAGAAAACAGCTTCCTAACAAAGAAACCTGATGAGTCAAAACATGCGTAAGTACACATCCAAAAATGTATTAAAAAATGAAATAACTCAAAAATTGATGCGGAACTGAATTTCTTCTTCAAAAAAGCTTCTTTCTGGTACTCTGAGGACATCAATTTTCCCATTTGAACTCTATGAGTTAAAAACGAAATGTTTCCTTCAAGAAAAAAGGGCAGTCTTGAAGTTATAAGGAAAAAATTCGGAACATGAAATTCGGAAGCAATCTTTCTGAGACCAGAAAAAAATATTCTCACAAGGAAATCGAATCGCATCCAAGATTTATTGATTTACATCCACGAAATTGATAAAAAAATAACTTAAAAATCGAAATAATCCAAAAATTAAGATGGACTAAGTTCCTTCTTAAGAAAACACCCTTCTGATCTTCTAAAGATGTTAAATTTCGATTTGCACAGCATGGGATAAAAAAGCAATTTTCCACCTCAAGAAAAAAGGACAGTCTTAAAGCTATAAGGATAAAATACGAAATATGAAATTTAAAATCAATCTTTGAGAGACCAGAAAAGGTATTCTTAAAAGAAAATCCGATGTAACCAGAATTTATTGAAGTACATCCACGAAATTGATAAAAAGAAAATTAAAAATGACAATAAATAAAAATCAAAATAACCCAAAAATGCAAACTGGGTTTCTTCTTGAGATAATTTAATTCTGGTCTTCTAGGGATGATAAATTTTGAATTTGAACTCGATGGCTTGAAAACTAAATTTCTTCGATTAAAAATCATGGACACTACTGGAACCATGAGACTAAAATTGGGAATAGGAGCAATCTTTGGTAGACCAGAAAACAGCTTCCTAACAAAGAAACCTGATGAGTCAAAACATTCGTAAGTACACATCTAAAAATGTATTAAAAAATGAAATAACTCAAAAATTGATGCGGAACTGAATTTCTTCTTCAAAAAAGCTTCTTTCTGGTATTCTGAGAACATTAATTTTCCCAATTGAACTCCGTAAGTTGAAAACGAAATGTTTCCTTCAAGAAAAAAGGGCAGTCTTGAGGTTATAAGGAAAAAATTCGGAACATGAAATTCGGAAGCAATCTTTCTGAGACCAGAAAAAATATTCTAACAAGGAAATCGAATGCATCCAAGATTTATTGATTTACATCCACGAAATTGACAAAAAAAAAACTTAAAAATCGAAAAAATCCAAAAATTAAGATGGACTAAGTTCCTTCTTAAGAAAACACCCTTCTGATCTTCTAAAGATGTTAAGTTTAGATTTGCACTCCATGGGATAAAAACGCAATTTTCTACCTCAAGAAAAAAGGACAGTCTTGACGCTATAAAGACAAAATCCGAAATATGAAATTCGAAATCAATCTTTGAGAGACCAGAAAAGGTATTATAAAAAGAAAATCCAATGTAACCAGAATTTATTGAAGCACATCCACGAAATTGATTAAAAAAATCAAAAATGACTTAACAATCGAAATAACCCAAAAGATGCAAACTGGGTTTCTTCTTAAGATAATTTAATTC
>JAWQRJ010001375.1:0-16074 GCA_033557515.1 Diorygopyx duplodentatus
ATGTTACCTTGATGTGTTAAAGCTCTGTATGTCTTTTTTGTAGGATTTATGTTCGTGATATTATTTTGTAGTGAATTGTTAGTTTTTAGTCTGTGGATATGTGTCATTTTATTTATTTTTATATTTACTGTATTTATGGGAAATTTATTGTTGATGGCGATTTGTCTGATTATGTTTTTTTCGTTTTCTATAGCTTCTTCGTCAATTAAGTTGTTAATCATTCGGGGTATATATGTATTAATGGCGGCAAATTTATGATTTAAATGATGATATGAATCGAAAGGTATAATTGCATGTGTTGCTTTTTGTAAATTTCGTATTCTAATTTACTGCAATGATTTGTTATTGATAGATCCAAGAAATTTATTGATTTGTTTTTTTCAAACTCTAGTGTTAATTTTAGGTTTTTGTGTATTTTGTTTATTTTTTCGTGAAAATTGTGTATTTGAGTTATATTGTAGCCTTTCCATATTGTGGATATGTCACCGACATACCATTTCCATATTATAATGTTATTGTCATGATAATTTTTGTCATTCATAATTTTTCTTCTATTTTGTTCATGAATATATCCGCCATAATTCCACTTAATGAGGAACCCATTGGTAATCCGTGTGACATTCTGTAGATTTTGTTGCAAAAATCTTCTGTACAAATTTTTAGCATATTTTATGTATATGTCGTTTGAAATGCTTTGATTTTTAAAGTGGTTGTGCATTATTTGTTTGGCATATTGTAGCGTTTCACTTATTGTTATATAAATAAGTGATATAATATCGTTATATTTGTATATAAATTAGTGACGTCTAATGAAGACATAGTGTATTCTTGAAGTAATACCCCATTACTTCAAGAATACACTATGTCTTCTTAAGTATTTGTGTTAACTGGTTACTATTTTCAATTGTGAGTGTTGGGTTATATTTAATATCGTTTTTAAATATGTTATTTAATATTTTGGTTAATCTGTGTGTCGGTGTATCTATGGCATCGATCACAGGTCTTATGGGTATCACTTGTTTATGTAATTTAGGATATTTACAGGATTCTTTTTAAGTATTCTATAATTATTATCATTTTAAAAAAATCGGTTTTTTGTATGTAGTCATTTCTATTTAGTAATACAATGCCTGCATTTTTATCAGCTTTTGCCACCACATTGTTATCGTTAATTCGTTTTTTGATGTTTTTAGGACAAGTTACCTGTTTATTTGTATGGTCATGTTTGGTTCTGTTATGATTTCTTTCTTGTCTTCCCTCTTCTCCCTTGATGAGTTGTATGATGCCAGCTGTTATGTTATTTTCTTGTGGGTGGTTCTTGATAGCTACTTCTGCTTCTATTGCAACCAGTGTTATGTTCGTTGTAGGTGTATGTATAGTATAATTTGGTCCCATATTTAACAGTTTAATTTCTTGGTCTTTAAGTTTTAGATCTGATGGGTTAGCGAAATTGGAATGAAAATGGCTATGTGTTATGTGTTGAATATTGTTCTGTCTTGATTGTTCTCTCTGTTTTTGGATTCTGAGTGTATTCAATTTTCGAATTTTAATGGACTTCTGTATCGTAATGGTTTGTGTTAGGAAATCGTGATGCATTCTCGTTGTTAATATTTTATAGGTTGTATACATGGTGTTATTATTGTCTTTTATGTTTCTATATTGTAAGTATAGTTGATCTTTAAGACGATTGTGTATCAAACTTTTAACTCTATTAGGTTTTATGTATTTTGGGAATTTAAATTGGCAAAAATTTCGATTGTTGAGATTTCTCGTATGCATGTTTTTAAGCAATATATGTGTTGTATGTTTTTAGATAGATAGTTTACTGGCATGATTTTTGTAGATATGGATCAAAATAGTCGTACTGGCTTTTTCATATAAATTGTTCATTGTTGGATCCATTTCAATCAGGCTTTTTAAAATTGTTAGGTGGTAATGAGGAAATGTACTCTTCTGCTTTATTTTTCTCTTCAACCCTACATGTTTCGGCAAGTTTTTATTGCCATCTTCAGGGGTATTTACAAATCATTTTTATTTTTAGTTATTGTTAGTGCAGTTAAAATTATATTTAAATAAATTCTAAAGTTAAAATCGAACTTATCTAATCTAACTTTCTTAAGGTAACTTCTTATTTTTTCAAATTGTATATAAGTTCATATTAATTACTTAGTGTCAAATTATCTGCTTGATTGTGGTGGTTATGAAAATTTGTCTTATCGGTCTTTTGGTCATATCATGTGCTTGGTTAGTGTATTTTCTTCTTTCATTTGTTCGTATTAGAATTAGACTTACGGGTGATGTCTGGTGTTATTAGTTTTTCACCTTCTTATGTTGCTTCTTATTATAAAAGTCTACAATTTCTGGTGTTTGTATTGTATAAAACAAGGTGACGTATTTGACAGTGCCAGAGTGTACTCATATATAATTTTATCAGCAATTGACAAGAATGGGTCAGTTGATACTGATTGGCTTTTCGTTTAATTCAAGTCTTAAATGAAAAGTTTGCATACTCCACAAAATGGGTCTACTAAATGTAAACCTTTAACCATGCTTGGGATCTTTTGCTCCACACGTAAGTACTATGTTTCACTGTTGGACAACACCTTTGCACCAAGTCTTACACAATTGCCTAATTTTAAGATTAAGATTTTAAAAGGTCCACCTCACCTTTTAAAAGGTTAATCCTTATCTTTTATAGGAGATTTTAAAAGGTTAGATAGAATTTTTTTTTAACATAAATAATCCTTGTGAAGTAATATAAATTTAATATGAGTGACACTGGTATTTTTCTAGGCTCTCACGTGCAACTCCCAAGAACTTATAAATAAAATATTACATCGTCGATACCGTTAGAATATTAATGAACAGCGGTATGTATTGTTTGCGGTAAGTGGGCCAGATGTCGCGCGCGTTGCCCACTGATTTATGCCGTTAAACAAGTACATCGATAAAATGTAAATTAAAACCGGTATTTATTATTGCTCCGAGCAAGATTAATCGGGGTGGCAACTTTCCCCGCGACTGTTGCACGCACAAATGTCCCATTTACGCACGGCGCAAAAACGTGCAGTACCTGGAAATCTGTCGACGGCCGCGCCGCCGGCGTCGGCTAGTTTGCATTCGATGATCATTTGTTCGGCCGTCGGCTTTTGTTTCGTTTCATTTTGTTCCATTATTAACCGGCGAGAGTTATTCCTAAAACATAATATTATTGTATAAAACGGTATTGTAAAGAGTCCTGTGTTAATGTGCATATATAGTTTTATTTTATTTGTTAATGTTATTTTTTGTGGCAGCACAAACAATGAACTCATTACAAAAATCATCACAACCAGCCGTTTTACCTGGTTCCGCGATCAAATTCGTCATTCAGATTTATGGCAAGCAGTATTCAGAAAATGCCTGTGTCACGAGGACGAATTTGTGCTCCATCATACAAGAATCAAAAGTTTGTTCAGGTTTCCATCCATATGGATACTTGCTAGCTTAATATCGTCGTTCAAGGATATAAAAAGAAATTGGAAAAATTCAGAATGTCGAAAGTTCAGAAACAGTCGTGAATGAAGGAAGGGTCCAAGATCGATTCAAGATTAAGGTCGTAATAAGTTGTCATACTATGCTTCACAGAGCCTGTTCTGTGAAGTTTGTGCCAAATATGATATGACAAAACCATACCAATAAAAATCATATATGTATATTATTATAGATGCGATTCTTTTATTCTACAAACTTTAGCTTTTTCAGATTCAAAATATTTAGTATCTGTAGTGACAAAAGAAAGGCATGTGGTTTATGTAACATAAAAATATCCACAGTCAAAAAGAGGCAAAGTGATTTAAAAAATATTTCTCAATTACACATTACTCACTCTAATGCTGTATTACGACAGTTGACATGACAGCCTTTATTCCGTTTCTGACAGGTTAGGCTACAATGTCTTGTTTGACATACGTATTTTCTTCTCGCGTTTATCTTGCACGGTTCAGAAGATTGCCTGTGAACATCTCGTTGTATTGTTTCAGTAACTCTGGTATATCCTTCCTACTATTCGTTCTTTTCTGCTGTGATGTGCAGCATTTTGAGGACGAGTCCCTTTTTGTTGCTGTTTTCTCGCTCAGCGATGTTGGCCCCTTCGCAATCGAAGATATGTTGCTAGGGCCGTACTATTCGGTTTCACGTTCACATCGGAGCGGTGTTGGTTAATTATTAATTTTAACGGTCAAGATGTAGAACCAAGATACACTTTGTCACAATCCTTGCATTTGATTTTACATACCACGTTACCTTCTTCTTTATTTTCTCGTTTGCTCTTAGTATTTGTGAATCTAGGTGTGTTGGTTATGGCGAATGCAGGTGTTAGATTATACTTTTTCAGTATCTTCATATACGAATTGGCTCCTTTATGCGTATAAGGAACTGCTACCTGGTATGTGTGTTTCTTTGGATTGATTTCATCGTTGCTGTTATCTGTTGCTCTGGCTCTATTGATCTCTTTCGTTATTATCGTTTTTAAATAACCATTCTTTACGAAGGCTTCTTTTATCTTTTCCATATGTCATGAAATTGTATATCAGAAATTTTGAGTGCTTCGTTTATTATGTTTTTTAGTACCTAGTTTCTGTGTTTTTTGGGTGATTGGAGTGGTAATGTATGTATCTCTAATTTTTTTGGTACCAATTGATGGAGAATGTGGTGTCGTCTTTTCTTGCCATTTCTATTTGAATTGTGAATTCTAATCTATTATCAAACTTGTTGAACGTTTCAAATAATTTGAGACTTGAGATGTAGTGAGAGATTTTGTTTGTCTTCTGCACATTACATTGTCAGATTGGCTATTGTTGCTGACAAAGGAATACCCATAGCACATCCATATATTTGTTTATAAAGTCTTTTTTCATATTTGAAATACGTTGATTCCAGACATAGTTTTACTCCTTCTAAGAATTCGTCAATGTTTAAATCTGTGTTCTTTCTAATTTTTGGCCAACATTTTTTTATTGCCGTTATTATTAGTTCCATTGAGATGTAGGTATAAAGTTCAGTAACATCTAGTGATATTAATTGATAGTTTTCTTTTATTATGTCTATTTCTTTTAATTTTTCTACGCATTCATAGGAGTTTTTTATTGAGTGTGGTTCTTTCCCATACTTTTTGCGACTGTTTGATAAAAATTTAAAAAGTTTATATGTTGTATGTTTTCTTAATGAATTTTAGGTAGAAATTAAATTCTGGGTGGTTTAGTATTTTGTGATAATAAATTGGTTTTTGTGGTTATGCTATTTTGTTACTAATTTGTAAAAATATGTCATCCATGTTTTATACCAAGTATGAAATGATGAAAATTTGAAATGCCGCACTTTTTTGGTATTTAAATACTTTAATTGAATAAAACTTGAGCTCTAGATGTTTCGAACTATGCGTTCATCTTCAGGAGCTTGCTGAAGCATCATTATAAATCAAATCGAATCTATATCAAATTTTTTGTGTATAATTTTAGGTTATTATAGTGTTGTGTGACATTTTTTGAGACTTATATATTTGAACGTTCTCAAGTAAAACAGATCAAATGAAAATAATACAGTGAATAGCAAAAACAAAGAAACAAAACGCAAAAACAAAAAGGCCAAACTTAACTTCAGAAAAGGTGGTTGAAGGCATTAAAAACCTTAAATCCCGTTGAGTGGATAAATCGTCAAATGGGTTGTGTGGTTGTTCCTTGATAAAATTATGTATATCATCTCTTGTGGATATGGTAAATGGAAAAAACCTCGCTGCAAATGGTAGCGAAGATCGTCGTTATTAAATTGAAGAAAAAAGGGGGGTTTAGTTGAAGATGTTGAGTTATAATAGTTGTGGTTCAACAAACTCTGTACCTGTGAAAGGAGGAAAAGAAATAAACAATTTTTTTTTGTTAGAAAGGCTATTTTTAACATAAAAAAATGAGTTATGACCTTGTTGATAAAAAGAGAATTTATATTTGAGAAGGAAATGCTGTGTACTTACCAAATATGGTATGAAAAATGAAACACGTAAAGAGACATGTGTTCGGGAAAAACATCTGAGGAATTTTGACAAATGGTATATTTGTTACTAATTGATTGCATTATTTTTCTATTCTTGTTGTTGGATTCCTAACAATAATTTTATATGTAATTGCATCGTTAAGGTGTTCAGTTGCTTTTTTATGTAGTCTTCTTTGTTTAATATTAGTTTTTTGCCCTTTGTCGGCCTTAGAAAATATTGTGTTGGGATTGTTTTTTATGTTCTGTTATGTTTCTTTTTGGATGTTGTCGTAAAATTTATTTTTGACATTTTCTTGTATGTTGTGGCAATACACTTTTCATGTGTTTTACTGCATTATCTCTAATTTGATTTTTAATGTGTTGTGGATGTGCGGTTATTGCATTTTCAATATTGCGTGAAAGGCATCTCTAGTGTGATTATGTTTTTGGAAAATTAAATTTTAGACTTAAAGAGATCCTAGACTTAAACAATATTCTATATTATCAGGAATGACAAGGTCGGTACAATTCTTTATCCATTGTTTGTGGGTATCGTATTCATTGTGTTGTTGTTTCCTAAGATTTATAATTTTGTTGCAGTGTCGTTCTTTATATTTATAAATTGTTTGTTGTATATATTATTTTGAAATCCTATGTAGATTATCGCATTCAATGTCGTTTAATGTTTTTTCTGGTTTAGTGTTGTTATTGGCGATTTTCGTTTTTATAGTGTGTATGTCTTTAATTGTTGTTGAAAACATTAAACGAATCATACCTAAATATAATGTTCCTATTATGTTGCCAAACCTCCGGTTCTTCCGATATTCTTAAGATTATTACTTAAGATAATCAAAGCCTTATCTTTGTCGATGGTTGTCTTAGGATGAACTGAATGTGGAGCATCCTTCACATGGCCGGTTAGTTCAACTTTACTCAAAATTTGCTAACAGTAGACCTTTATTGAATTCCGGTTAGGATATTTATCATTAAAAATATCTCAAACAATAGTTCGTAGTTCCGTTCTGAAGATGCCGTCTGCAACGAACGGCGAAACGTCAACGGAGAGTTTCTTCACCGACGCTGCGACCACCGGAAAGCCAAGAAAATAGTTCGTGTTTTTTTATTAACTCTTTTAATAAACGTCAATGGATTATTCAGTGGCAGAAATGTTAGGTAATGACTAGTCATTGTTCAGGTGACAAAAATACCTTTAAGTATTGAAATACTAATTCTTGATCTCGGAAATTTAAAAAACTATGAAGTTTACATTAGAGTATGTTTAATAAAAAATATTTAGCATTTTTGGCGGAATCCAAATATTGCATAAAATGTAGAGCGTTCTATAAGAAACAGAAAATAGCGTGTAGAAGAGATGGGGGGCACCCTCTATATGAGAATACTTCTAGGATAAACAAGAACTAAAACCATGCAACATTTGTTTGAAGCTTTTTGTCTAAAATGATTAAAAATAGGAGAAGTGTTGTTAACAGACGGACAGACCAATGGTCAAACATGGTGCCATTAGCCTTAGAATACCATAATTCGACAAGAAATATCAAAATCTCACCATCAAAATTTTGGATCGAATGCATTACTTTCTCTTTATGAGAGAAAGAAAAATTCTGATTTTATGGTATATACTTTTCCGTCACCTAATGCCTTACTTCATAGAACTCTTCCATACTTAAGTTATAATAGAACAAGATTATATATAATTTTAAATATAATATTGTAAATGAATATTTGAATGATAAATAATTTTAAGTATTAGATCTACTTAGCAAAAGTCTAAAAGGCTAAAAGAAAACGATAAGCAAATAAATTGAATTTGTAACAATGTTTGTTATGTCCATATTTGTATACGTTTCTTCATGCCGTACAGAATGGACAGAGATTATCCTCCTATGTGTTAGCACTGCACTTTGGGGCGGAAACTACACAAAAAAATCGTTTTATGTCTAGTATAATTCACTGTTCATTAAAATAAAAGTTTTAATGAACAATTACTGAAAAATGCTCCCTAAGGAACTCAGACAGAATATTGAGAACTTAAATTTATACATTTTGGTAAGATTTCAAGGTTTATACAATTTGATAAGAACTAAAACTTTTATTTCTGGTGACGTTGTTTTAAAATGTTGGTTAAGGGTCAGGGGAAGCAATAAAATGATTGAATTTGTCTTGTTTGCAATAATGTCATTTTTTCATCGTTTTTGCATAATATCAACTCACTCAAATACAAATAGATTTGTCTCCAATTTACACTAAATCTGAGTTGAAAAGTAAAAATTGCTAGAAAAGTTTCTAACGTTCAATCCGTGCTCACTAACCCGAAAATTTGTCAAGTACATATTTCTGCATTAGCTACTCATTTTCTGAGGTTTCCGGCCACCCTTTTGTATTTTGTTCATACCAAACTTCATGATATTATCTTAACCGGTTTCTGTAATATATAGAACAAAGACAACCCCAAGATCTTCTATTGAGGACGTTGTGACTTCCTATATACCTAAACAAAATGATCATTTGAGAATTGAAATTTGAAAATTCAAGACTTTTTAGCCTGATTAGTTAATCGCGTTGTTGCGATTAACTAACTCAGGAATATTGTGATTATTAATCACGAACTTAACTCTCCTTTATGTAACCCACCCTTTGTTGTTTTGCCCCCCACACAAATGTATACTTACAAATGGCATTAGTTCATATCACTTTCTATCATTATATGATAGAAAGTTCAGTGAGAATAACATTTTCAAATAAAAATATTTTGCAAAGTAAATAGTTAGTAAACTTCTAATAGCTGAATGAGCTATTAGATTCAAATTTTATTTTACGCAACACATTAATATCGGTAATAAAAAAAAGTGGAAGTAAATGGTGGAGGTGCCGGTAAACTAATCTATTCACACTACCCGAAGGATAATAAAACAATATCCCCCCTCCCCATAATATCGATTTTAATTTCCGGTTTCCTGTCACGCAACCGAAATACGTTTCGCATTCCAAGAAAGTAATTCTGACGGTATTATAATGAGTCGCTTATCAATCAACACACAACGCATAATGCTGTTTTGTTGTCATGCCATTATTACTTTCACTCACGGTTCCCTTTCTTTAGCATTCTAACAATATAAAGTCCAGAATGGCTCAGTTGATAAATAAGAAGTTAAATAAAATAATTTTCGGAATTTTACACAGAATATTTTTCATATTTTCGTTACTGGTATTACCCTAAAACTACAACATCGCCCCTCTATGATCCAATACGGCCGGTCACGTTTTGGATGTAAATTGAGACCGTTAGAAACGTCCGATGTCGGCTACACTAACATTAATAATGACGTAAATATGCTGTCGCCATCGCAGTGTCTACAGCTAACGCCCGAAGGCTTTAAATCACTGCAATCCAACGCGTAGCTTGATATGGATAATAAATTATTATAAAGATTGTCATCTCTGAGCATTATTTATGCGCGTTTTATTGCCGGCACTTCGTGCGTTCGCGCCACACTTCATAATTGTCAGAATTGCCTCATTAAAGCGAGGGTTTACAGCCTGATCTTAACGGTTTCTAAAAGCAATTTTACTACAACGGTGATAGTGACATGAGCGTTCGTGGGTGTTATTTATTCAATAAACGTAATTTAAACGTATATATAGAGAAATCCCTCGCTAGCGTTCTTGTTTAACCGCCGCACAGTGCGGCGAAGTATAGCGAATGTTTTTTTTATTGTTTAAATCGATTTTGGCAAATAATAACCTGAAACCATCATACATAATTTTTATATTCACACTGTTTGTTAAAGTCTGCCAGATGACGATTTTAACTATAAATACTATTTTATAGCATTTATAATTATTTTAGCATTTAAATAAAAAAAAAACATGCAGTGCGTAATAAGTACATAAAACTTAAAACCAGGAGAGTAAAATAGAATAAAAGTGTTCAAAATGAGCAAAAGTAATAAAAAGCAGATATCATAATTTTGCCCCCTTGGTTAATTTCTCACTTTATGCTCATACCCATTCCTTTTTCTTTTAGTACTGTTAACCGTTCTTCCTTTTTTGTTTCTTCGTCAAAATCAAAATTTCATTCTTAACGATCCCATTAAACAGTAAATCTTCACGGTATAAACTTATTAAAATAATGTGCTTGAAAAAATGTAGGTGACTATCGATGCAATTAAATTTAGAAGCTTTATTACAAACTTGACAAGTAATCAGCTGAGTTAAGGGGGACATCCTCTATACTGTATATATTGTTGTATACCCTGTGTATATTTTTGTAGTGTGTATTGTATAGGCATAGTTTCTTTTACTTTAGAAATGAAACACCGTTCTCCGTTTGAAGTCGTTTTTAAATAATCATTTACCTTTTGGGCTTATTTATACTTTTATTACCTTTTTGATCAATAATTCTTTCCCAACTCACACATATGTCTTCCTACTATTGCGCTGTACTTACATTTTCGTGATGAAATGTGCCCACTAGCAGTATGACAAAGGAAGGGTGAAATAATTGGCCTCCCCCAGACATCAACCATCGAAGTACATATTGGGACAAGACTGCGCGCCGAGGGGGTAGCTAATGAAAAATTCATAACCTTCGGGTGATTAATATCTTCTTTTTTTGGCAACTGGAAGACGGTCCTAAGATGGGGCGCGAATGGAGACGCGAGGCGTCCTTTACGTTCTTCGCGTCCATTTTAATAACAATGCAGGCGCGCGGATATTTTACGAATTTCGTGCCCCCTTTACACTTGATAAAATTTTAGCACCCGGCCTCACTTCTTTACGAGGGCAATAAAGAAATTCGCTCGGAATAAGAAGTAAGTTAGGTATTGTGTGTTTATTACCCCCTATTCGCAGTAAACAGTGCATGGAGTTCAGATGGTGAATATTAGATTTGTGTGTATTTACAATTTGGTGTAAAAGGCGCTATTGTTCAGGGCAATACACATTAAACGTTTTATTATGTAGGTAGTTTCTGAGAAGTTTCATTGCGTAGTAAAGTATACATGCCAAGGGTTTATAATGTTCTACCTTGTTTGCAAAATTCTACACTTCAAGGTATTTCTTATGTTCCTTGAGTAAATATTTACATTTTTTTTTTCATTTACGCAACTATATTACAATTTACTGAGTAACATGAATAAAAAAAAGTTTG
Organism: Diorygopyx duplodentatus; assembly: GCA_033557515.1. Taxonomy (NCBI): domain Eukaryota; kingdom Metazoa; phylum Arthropoda; class Insecta; order Coleoptera; family Scarabaeidae; genus Diorygopyx; species Diorygopyx duplodentatus. The sequence continues at coordinate 11,174 of JAWQRJ010001375.1, forward strand.
AAACAATGCTCATAAACGAAGATGAAATAATAGAAACGGTGGGAAGATTACTTTCAAGAATTATTAAATGGTGAAGCACTGGAAGAAGAACAAAATGACCAGAAGACGGCTGAAGAAAACGAAAACCAACCAAACATAGGGAGAAGTTCGAAAAGAGAACAAAAACTAGGAAAAGTCCGGGAGGAAATGAGATGACAATGGAAATGATAAAGTATAGAGGTCAACAATTGATGGAAGAAATATAGGAACTAATTAGGTGATAAGGGGCCTGGGGATGGATATGTAGCCATCTGGATACTAAAGAAATTAAATTAAAAATGGAGAACCTAGTAGACCAATGAATACCAGTGTAGATTCGGGAAAGTTAGAGGACCTATGGACCCGAATATTCGCATTGAAGGAAATACGAACGAAAAGATATGAAACCTGCGCATGTGGTCTTCATAGATTTTAAAAGGCATCTAACAAAATATGGAGAGGGGAGCTATTTAAAGGCATAAAGAAAGTGAGAATAAAAGGAAAAATAAATGGTAAAGATGACGTTGCGGAGGGACAGAAAACAGAGTAAGAGTAGGTGAAGTTCATCATAAAAATTTAATATAGAAGTAGTACTTAGACAGGGCGACCCAATATAGCAGGCATAAACAGAAACAGATTGGGCTATCATAAAAAACAAAAAAAATGCTTGGCTTTCAAATCAACTAACACTGACAACAGAGGACAAGGAGTATAGGTTTGAAGAAGTGAAGAGTTGTAAAAACTTCAGAAGAATCTTCAAAGGGAAGCCGGAAGTCCAAGATGAGGTACAAGCAAAGTTGACGACGGGAAGGCTTCAAGGAAGAAATACATTTACCTTAGATATGAGTAATAAGTAAATGCTTTTTGTAGAAAATTGGAATTATGGAACGAGAACATAAAGCAAAAAATCTTGAATGATCTTTTGACCCTGAAGATCAACAGATCAACATTGATTTTGCAACCATCGAAAATCATTTAGCCATGCAAACAAAGAATTTCAGAAAATATTTTATGGCCGATGACAACTTGATAGCAAGACATGAATGGCTTTAGTAACTCACTTCAAAACACTCTTGATGGTTTTTTTTAATTGAAAAAGAAAACAACTTTATAGATCTTACGGCAAGTGAAGAAATCAAAAGATGATTAGGAAATAATTCACTGTTTGAATTTTGGGTCGGGTTGGATGAGTTCTCTGCACTAAAAGAAAGAGCTTTTCGTATACTATTACAGTTTCCCCACATCCTATATTTGCGAAATCGGATTTTCTGCGGTAGCTACATTAAAGACAAGGTATAGATTTCTTTAGGGCTGAATATAGAAAGAGAGCACAGAGTTTCCATTGCCATTATATCACCTTATTATGAAAAACTTTCACTGCGAGACAGGCCGAAAGGAGTAATTAAGAATACATATATATTTTTTATCATTTAATTTGCTAATCACTGCGACCGGAATGCTTAGCAAAGCTGTGCAAACGTATGCAAGAAGGTTCCCTGACAGAAGACATTGTTGTGGTCGGGGACTGCTTTAGGCTTGTTTAATCCTCGGACCAACCTCGAAGACTGATCTGTTTCCCAAGGGAGTTGATCGCTTCTTTGGTGAAGGGTTTTTCAAGAAAGAACACGTAGTACCAGATATTACTTTAATCGTATATTGGTAACTTTATCTTACAACGGAAACTTAGGCTGCGGTGAAACACTTAACTTCTACGACGTCGGCACTCCACGACTTAACACCTACGCCTACGGCTGCAACTTTGACTTCAAGACTTAACGCTTTAACGACGGCTGGACGACTTAAATTCTAACGGTGACACTATTCTACCTATTATATATAACATATCCACACTGTGTCAGCAAGTTTTTAGAAGAAGAATGAAATGCACAGTGTGAGAACAGAGAACGGTCTTCATACAATGTGCCAACTTAGATTATTTATCAGAATGGAATATTCTTAAGATCCTTGGTACATTATATGAGGCATTAGCCACGATACTATAATAAAATAAACAATCTTAATCTACGGTATCTGTGGCAAAAAGGTAGGGATTACTACAACATCTAGATAATCCTAGACAACAACATCTAGAGTACTGCAACATCTAGAACACATGGAACAGTTTGAAGTGTTCGTTGTATTAGTCTTAAAATTACATGACTATCTCGATGTCTTCTGTCGGGGAACCTTCTTGCATACCCTTGCGTGGCTTTAGCATTTCTAAATATTCAGCGTGACATGACTTTTCATGTTACCTACTTGTCACTGAAAAATTATAGCTGTCATTATGAAAAATGATAACTGTTCAAGGTCAAAGCTGGTGAAATTTACAAGCAATGGCGTTTTCCTATTGGTCATCTTTAACACCTTCTAGTTCTTCTATTATTGATCCCTCGACATTTTTATTACCACTTTATGTACCTAGTTTTTCATGAGGAATGTGGCGTTTTCGGCTATTGCGCGAGTTCTGGGACAGCCTGTGTACTGCTATGTTGTTTCTAAAAATTGTATCACTATAAGCCTTTTAGCTACATTTTGTTCTTTTCGTTCTACAATAATCAACTATAAAGCTATTTAATTTGTATTAACGTGTTTTGCTGTATTGTGTTCCTGAACTTTTATCATTTTATATTCGTATATCCCCGAGGATGCTTGATATTAGCTAAGTATGTTTGTTTTGGTGCAAACTATTTTTTAAAAACACATATGGTAACAAATGAATTTTGTTTTTGTTCATACAAAAAGGTAGGACTCCTACCTTTTAAACTCCCCATTTATTAGTAGTTTACCTAGATGTTCATTAAATATTTAAAAATCGCTTGTTTCATCCATTAATTAATCCTTAATAAATTTTTACTTAACTTAGCGACACTTTAACATTTAACGTTTATATAAATCCCTACTAAAGAGGGTATGCTGTAATTGAACATTTAATCTTCAAATTTTCAACTATCGTAGTGTTAGAGTTTTAGTACATGTATATACAGGGTGTCCGGTAGGTAGATGTAGATATTTTAAGGAACGTTAAGGGGGTTCGTTATGAATATTCTGGACCACATATGCTTATGTGCAAAGTGTCATGGTTTCAGAGATATTGGCAACACTGTGTTTTTTTAAAATATAACACCCTGTATATTATTACATTTTTGGGTTCCTTGTGGAATTTATGGTCTATTTTATTAAACATACACATGCCTTAAGTCGCACCGCTTAGAAGCTAATTATCTCAGAATTAGAAGTTAATGAATTAATTCTCTCACCTATACCTCTCTTAGTTAAGTATTTGTGTAATAAAACAATAAAAATAAATGCGCTGAAAGACATAGGCTGTGTTTTATTTGACCTCTAACCGCTTTCAAGGGACTTAAACATAATTTTTCCAACATCTAATTCTCTCACCTAACCCTCCGGTTGGGTGAGAGAATTGGATATTGGCAAAATTGTGTTTAAGCCCCTCATTTAAGACTCTGTGCGGTTGGAGGACAAATAAAACACAGTCTATGTCTTTTAGCGCACTTATTTTTATTGTTTTATTACACAAATACTTAGAATTAGATCATTCTCTCACCTAATCCCCCCCGATCTATTTTAGAAATAACTTCTAAACGGTGCGACTTAGGACATATGTATGTTTAATAAAATAAACCATAAATTCCATAAGGAATCCAAAAATGTAATAATATACAGGGTGTTATATTAAAAAATAACACAATGTTGGCAATATCTCTGAAACCATGACACTTTGCATATATGCATATGTGGTCCAGAATATTCATAACCAACCCCCTTAACGTTCCTTAAAATATCTACATCTACCTACCGGACACCCTTATATGTGTCACTAATTTTAAAATATACCTTCTTTAATCTTCATTTTTTATCCAACTAGCTGTAAAGCTATAATCTCAAACCGGATACTAAATGGCCACACTGTATGGTGAACTATTCTTGACATATAAATAGAAATCATTGATTTGATTGAAATCATGGTTCAAAAAAGCGTTATAATGACAGCTGATTCGGTACATTATGTAAACTCTCTATAATATATCTATAATAATACCTATACTGCAGTAATATTTACGATTTTCGGTTTATTGATTCAGTCAATTAGACTTAAGTAGTCAATTAGACTTAAGTAATACTTGAGTGGTTTAGCAATTCTGTGACAGAATGATGTTTTGACTTTCGTGATGTTTTATGTATTCTCAAACAGAGTATTCTTCGCTGGCATATCACAAATTAAAATTTATGCAATCAAGTTCGCAGAAAATCAAATTTATCAAAATTATATACTTAACAATTTAGCAGTTTTTATATGACAAAGCATTTTTCAAAAGGGTACATTTCATTTATTTCTCCACCAATTCAAAATCCGGCTCTGGTTTTAAATGATAATATTGCGACATTATTATTATTATTATTATATTAAAGCCTGATGAGATCATATAAAGGATTTGCATGAGGATTTGTTAGCATTTAAGCTGCATTATTTCACCATTAAGAGCTTGAGGTGCTTGAAATTTGATTACCAATCTTCCTGAAATACAAATAAATTATGCCCAAATCACAATCGAGATTTTGAAAGTTTAACTTGTTTTCCAATTCTCAGTTGTTTGAATGCAAACTTCAATAAAATATCTCAAGAAAGTTCATTTTAACACTTGATCCTGCATTTTTAGTGAAAATTGCCAGCACGGCTAAACTTATGTAGAAAAGTTTGATCTATATCGTATTATTCAACCCTCGATGGTCATTGTAATTTTTTACCCAACTTTTTGAAACACTTGGAGTTTTGAGGTGAATTAAGATCTTGAGAACTTTCTATCCTATAATCTAACGTGTATGTATAATACGTGTATTAATTTTTACCTTCTAAAATT
>JAWQRJ010001376.1:0-16072 GCA_033557515.1 Diorygopyx duplodentatus
CCACGGCATGGTGACGACTAAAAACTTTATTATGTACCCTATTCAACGGAATGGACCGTACCCGCCTACCTGGTTTGGGGACTCTTCAGTGATTTTTCGAAATGTGGGAGTTATTTCTGCCGCACCCGTACAAATCACAACAAAAAATATTGTCTGTCCCAGATTTTTATGAAACCAATAGTACATCTATTTTGTTGACAGTACAAAATATTAGGTTAGAGTTTACTTGAGAGGCAGCTGTAGTGATAGTTGTGTTTGAAAACTAAAAGTTACTAGGATGATAGGGTATTAATAAATAAATTTTGCTATACGGAGCGGTTGTATTTGTTGTCGTTGGGATTTTATGTATAAACTTCATCGGTATTTTTCAAATAAATCGTTTTAGTCTGTGATTACAATTATGCGTTTTCAATAAAAAAGGAATTATAAATACAATGCAATCAGTTATTCCCTTTTCTTTATTCAAACGGTGCGACTTTGGACAATCAATGTATGTTGAACAAGTTTACTTAAATAAACGGGTACGTTCTGAAAAGCACTGCGGACCATAGTAAATTCGGCACGCCATACAAAGATAAGCACTAGCACTCCATAAAAATTTCAAATAAATTCGGCACGCGATAGAAAGAATACAACCAAACAATGTTCAGCTCTACCAGCTGGTCTTCTACATAGTAGCAATTGTTCCAGTGGCTTTTTGCAATGATTTTTCAAATTGAGCGACTCCAAAATGTAGTAGTGTACCTCATTTTTCTTCTTAAAATTTTTTCAATTTCTAAACATACTTCGAAATACCTAAGACGAAATTTCGGATTTTGACTGTGATGTTATATTTGACATTTTATTTATAATGATATTTGATTAGAAGTGCTTTAAGTATGAAATATTCAGATTTGAATTTAAAATGAATCAAATAGCTTCACAACGTTGTTTAGTTTACGACGTACTTAACAATGCTTTATGCAACCGGACTTTAGGTCCAGTTACATAAAACATGCATATTTTTCTTTGAGAATAAGTAGTTTTAATACAAAAATTGGGTACCTTTCATTCATAAATTTTTATTCACAACATAGTACATTTTCTTTGGTATAAAAATAACATTGCTATAATTATACTAATTTTTATACAAATGCATAAAAGATTTTCCATCCGGATACTGCAACCAGTTGTCTTCTGAATATTTCGTATTGTGATTTTCAACCACATGGAAAGTGTAAGCATGTCTTGATTTTGATGATCTATTTGGTTCACTATAATGCACTACTTGTCCGTCTATCAAAACGCAAGAACCTAAAAAGCACATTATATAGTTTGATACAGTTTTTTTAGAACAGACTGCGACTCAAAGCTAGTATTAGAACAATAAGCTTCTCAGCTGAATCATTATTTTCTGAATCTTACGGTATTGGATCTTCAGCATACCTTTTGGTACCGGCACTGCTATAAAAGCACTCTTTTGATAGAATGGCGCTGGACGGTCATAAATTGTGAATTCATCGGATGTTTTATCTGGATTTATTATGTATCTCCTGTGCACACCGCTTCTGTGGGAACCTCTGATGAAGCGTAGACACCCGTTTTCTGTAGTAGCATCATCGAGGGCTATCCAAAAACCAGCAAGTTTCAGGGGCTCGGTGTGAAGGTAAGAAGCGTCTTGATGGGGAGACACTGCAAGAAAAAACTGTAAATGTGAATGTTAATTCCAATTCAAGATACCATTCAGGAGACTTGAATGGTTACTAATAAATGCAGTGCCATGGGCGTACTACTTTAAATCCATTATTGACAAAATAAAGAAAATGAAAATGAAACAAAAAGATATAGATGCATGAGAAACGCATAGATGTATTTGATCCCTAATATACAGCGTGTAACAAAAATGTGGTCCGCTGCATCAAAATGAACAAAAAAGTTCATATAACAAATGTCTAAAAATGAGCCGTTTTCATGTTAGTCATTAATTTATTTTTTTCAAACACAAACTAAAAGACAAGTACAAAAGCAAAAGTAATGTAAAGCAAAACAAATGTGAAACAGAGCAAATGTTCAAAGTGAAAAGTGTGGAAATGTTCGATCTTCCTGCCCTTCCACAAACACCCGGAGTATTGCGTATTTGATTGAAACCATTTTCAATGCGCTGACGAAGGTCGTTTACGTTTTCAACAGGTCGGGAGTATACAATTTGCTTTAAGTGCCCAAATAGATAAAAATCCAATGGATTTAAATCCGGTGACCTAGCTGGCCATGGATGGCATAGGTCCCCCTCGTCCTATCCAGCGTTCAGGGTAAACATTATCCAGAAATTCCCGGGCCACTCTACTAAAATGTGACGGTGCACCGTCGTGCTGTAGCCACATGATTCTTCTCATTCCTAAAAATACGACGTCTAACAAAATGGGTAAATTGTTTTCTAAAAATTGTCTGTAAGCAAGGCCTGTTAACCGTTGTGGCAGGAAGAACGGATCAAGTACAAAATCACCAATTATCCCACCCCAAACATTCAGAGAAAATTGTTGCTGGTGTCTGGACTATCTCTGGTGGAACTTGCCTCATCAGTAAACAAAACAATAGACATAAAATCAGGATCATTTGCACATTTTCCAACTAACCAATTACAGAATGCTACCCTTGGTGCAAAGTCTGCTGCATTAAGTGCCTGAACACGTTGGAGATTATAGGGGTGTAGTTGGTAAAATTTCAAAACTCTCCAGATGGTCATATGATCTACTCCTTCGGTCAAACCAAGTTGTCTTGTACTTACACCAGGAGTGTCTTCAATTTGGTTAAGTACACGCTCTTCCAGTTCAGGCGGCCGTTTAGGTGGCCTGCCACAACCCAATGCTCATCTGGACAGACCTGAAGCATCCTGTTTCGCTTAACCCTGCATGAATTTTTTGAAATAATTTTTCACTAGGCAATACCCGATTCTGAAAGCGTTGCGCGTTTAATTGTTTTGCTTCAGCCCGATTACAGTTAGCAAGACCATACATTAAATGCATGTCAGCCATTTCTGCATTTGAATAATTTTCCATTTTCGGGCACTAGCTTTTAGTAAATTCGTTACTAATTACGAGTGACAAACGATTTTTTAAAATCTTTTTGATGGAAGGCTACTTGATATTCATTGCAATGACAATTAAGATCATTTCAGTATTGTATTTCCATGGATAACTATTTTTAATTTTTTTTACTTTATTTAATTAATTAAAAAACTTTCTTCGTAAGAACGACTCTAACATCAAAACGGCTCATTTTTGGACATATGTTATATGAATATTCATATTGTATATGAACTTTTTTGTTCATTATGATGCGTAGAATACGCCCCTGAAATAGCGGACCACATTTTTGTTACACCCTGTATGTATTGATATCTGCTTACTTTGAACGAAGACTAACAAGAACTTTCCCTGATAACTTAAGAAAGTTATCGCAAAAAACCTCTTATGGAGAAACAATGTATAAATTTTATGGCTGGGAGTTTTATGGATATTGTAATGCCGGTTATATGGGGACATTTAAAAACATTTGTTTATGAAATGCATGTGATTCTTCTATTACCTTTTTTATTAATTACCACCTATTTATTAAGATAGTCGTCATGAACGTTGTACCTCTTTAGGATGTGGCCCTCTTGCGGAGTGCTGGCATTAAAAGCCAATTTTTAATAAATTTTTAAAAATAAAGAAACTTTTCAATTTGACATAACTCGAATAAGGAAAACCCACGAGGAACACAACACACATAGAAGGTGTTTCAAATAAATCGTTTCGGATCTTTTATTAAATTGTGGGTAAAAATGGGTACAATATACATTTTCTTACTTCTGCCACTCATTTATTCAACAGGGCAGGCGCCATAGGGGAGAGGCCCAGGGCGGTTCTTTATAGGGGCGCCATGACGAACTGGATTTTTTTTAAATACTCTACTAATTTATGAATTTATGGTAAACAAACAAATTTTATAAATACATTAGACATAAGAGCGCCGGCAAGACATTGAATTTTGTTATATTGTAGTTGTATTGTAGCGAAAGAATAACAGAGGAGGAGGCCTTATACCCTTAAGGGTCCAGAATTAATTATTCATTTTCTTAGAATTAAGTTTATTTTATGATTGTATATACTTGGAATTGAACTGATGAAGTTAGTTCTGATGATGCCGTCCGTAATGAGCGGCGGAACGTCATCGAAGAGATTCTTCACCGACGTGGCGATCACCGGAAAACCAAAAAGTATGAACACCGGTCGCGAAAGCCTATAACAACGTTCAAGTTTTATAATTTTATCAGATCCAAAAAAAGGATTTAATGGCTGGGAGCATTTGAATCCTAGAATTCCAGAACACGAAAACTATTGATCATCGTAATAATTTTTTAAATTGGAAGGATTTGGAAATGAGATTGAAATCGAAAAGTACAACTGATAAAAAATTACTTGAAGTTATAAATAATGAAACACAAAAATGGAAAAATGTATTAAAAGTCATTTTAGATTGCATTATGTCTCGTACTACTAATAATTTAGCCTTTCGTGGTCCGAAAGAAAAAATTGGTGATCCAAACAGTGAAATATTCTTAAATTTGGTGCAGTTGATTCGTAAATATAATCCTACACTTAAAAATCATTTAGAAGAAGGTCACAAAAATAAATATCTGTCTAAAGATATTCAAAACGATTTGAAACAATTCTATTTCAATATTATCTAAACATGTAAAAAGTAATATTATTACTAAAATAAAAGAAGCAAAATACTATTCTGTTATGTTCGATTTAACTCCAGACGGTTCCAATAGAGAACAGATGTACGAAATTATCCGTTATCTTGAACATAATGAAGATGGACTGCTATACAAGAAAGATGTATTGAATTTATTAACGCCGATGGAAAAACAGGTGAAGGATTAAGCACATAAATTTTACGTAAACTGAAAGAAGACGGTCTTCAGGATTTTCAGAATTGTAGAGGCCAGAGCTACGATAATGGCTCCAACATGTCTGAAAAAGTGAAAGGTGTCCAAGTAAGATTGTCAAAGGACAACTCTTTAGCTACATTTGTACCATGCGCAGCTCATTCCTTAAATTTAGCGGGAGTACATGCTGCAAAGGTTTCCACAGATATCACAAATTTGTTTAATACTATAAATCAAATTTATGATTATTTTTCAAAATCATTCAGACGTTGGGCTGTAATTTTAGAAAATGTACATTAAAATTGCACGCAGCGACCAGATGGGAAACCAAGTATAAAGCAATACTTCCTATACTATTAAACGCGCCAATCTTGTATGTATGTATGTGTGTACGTACTTATGTGTGTGCGTATGTGTGTGTGTACGTATGTATTCGACACCGGGAAGACGGCTTTATATTGCCGGCCGATATTTGCAGGATTTCAATAATACGGTGCCAGGAATAGATTGAGATATGCCTCGACTCTCACTAAATTCATTTCATATCGTAAATAAATAAAATTGTGAGAAAAACACATGCAAAACATCGACACAGAACTGCTATCTATCGGCGGACAGCGAATCACAGATACTACACACAAACGCGGCCACGCGGCTAGGACGATAGTTTAATCGTTGGCTGTACGATGACCCACCAGTATTATAAGGATTTAAAAAAAAACGTTAGCTCGGTTTGTTAGTTTTAGACCGGCAAGCTTCGTTAGGGGTAGGAAACAATGCTTTTTTGTGTTTTATCCTCCGGGCGAGCTCGGTCTTCCAGGTACTTCTTTATTAAACGAGTTACAGGGAACAATAAGGGCCTTAAATATATTATCTCATGATGACGATAAAGCAGTTAATATAGGTAAAAAAATTATTTTAAATTTGTTTGTTATTTGATTATGCGGGACAAAATTTTAAATCATATTAATCGTGTCAACCTATCGTTACAATGTGCTACTGTAACTATAGATCCCACACGGACTCAAATTTCTGAACTGAAAAAGTGTTTAGAAGTGAAGGACCAAATTTGATAAAAAATGAAGGTATTCAACTTTGCAAGTCTTTATTAATACCAAGTGATTTTGAAAGTAAAAGACCGCGGAAGATGAAAAAAATGTCTGATGAACTGGCTGGTGACGAAAATCAACTTTTCGGGGAAGAAAAAAAAATTAAAAATGAATACTACGAGGCTCATTATATATTATGTATATTACAACTCTCACTTGGAGATTTGAAAATTTGGCAAATGTTAACAACCATTTTAACAGGAGCGGCATTAAAAACATACTCTATGGAAAAATTAACAAATATGCTATTTTGGTTTGAAATATGCATGCGATGTAAATGGTACTGAACTCATAAGCGAAATCGAGACTTTTAAAACTCAAATTACACAAGTTTTACCTAAACTTGGAAACACCAATGCATAAATGGAATATGAATATTTTATATCCTAACATCGCAATTTGCTATAAGATTTTATTAACAATCCCTGTTACACTTGCATCAGGTCTTTGAAAGGTCTTTTAGCAAACTGAAAATAATAAAAAATTATTTGCGTTCTTCTATGAACCAGGAACGACTATCCGGACTATCTATATTATCCATAGAGCACGAACTTCTAAAAAAAAATAGATTTTGATGTAATTATCAATAATTTTGCTTCTGCAAAACCCAGAAAAAGTAAAATTCATTAATTCTTTTATGTGTGTAATTGTAAGGACTTAAAGTAAAGTCAACGTTGTCAAGAACTAAACATGTGAAATATCTTGATAACTCGACTTCCAAATGATACCTGCATTAATTTTTCACCTTAAATATGAAATCAAACAACCTAAGTTACAATCGTAAAAATTGATAACTAATTGGTAGGAAACCTAATTTACAACAAATGCATGTAATATTAAAGGATCGCTTTTGCAACGTGAGCTCGAAAACCCTTACTTAAATAATCAGAAAAGAATACATTTTAGGCATAGGGAAACCTAATACACTTTAACGAGGATTTTAATTCTACATTCGATCAGATAAAAATATTTGGTAGGTGCCATTTAAAAAAAATCCCTTTCGCCATTTAAAGTTTTCTTACTTCAAAATTCAATTTTGTAAGGAATATGTAAGAACGTCCCGGCAGATATATTTCTGAAAAGTTCGATGTCTCAACTAATGGTTAATGAATTATGAACATTATCGCATAAGTCTAATAATGAAAATTCGATTTTTTAAAATGTTGCTGCGGTGGCATAATTTTTTCGAAAAAATTCAATATCTCGAAAACGATTAAGTTTAGGCTTGGCAAACGTATTACGAAAGTTGTTGAAAATTGAATGTAGATTAAGAAAAAAAATTAAAATTGGGGTCATTCTATTTCAATTAACAAAGCTGTTGTCAACTTCCGGTATAACCGGAACCGTGGAAGTGGATATTGTATTTATTTATTTTTTTGTAAAGTTGAAAGACAAATAAATAACACATTCTATCTGCTTTATTTTATCACATAAAAATATCACATGAAAAATGATTTACTAAATAAACTTTAATTGTTTAACTTATTTATATAACCTATCAGTAAACCACTAACAAAACTTTCTGCACTTTTAAAGGCTAATATTTTTTCTTTTAGTTTTCCTAGTTCCACAATGCCCTTTGCGTGGAGACGCGAGGACTTGTTCTTATACCGCAACGTCACTACCATTTTATCGAGAATGTAATGCAGCCATAAAACATTCGTGTATGGCACAAATTCTTGCCAGTTGTTCCTAAAATTAAACATCAATTAATCATAGTAGGTTTATTTTAAAATACAATCTATCTTTTTGTTTTGTTTTTCTTAAGGGAGAAAAAGCACTTACTTGTTGGCTTCCTGCATCAATCTGTAAATTTCAAATTGATAATCGCCTTCGGCAGTAAACAGCTCTGGGTCTATCGACAAATCATTGTATATACACCTCCTGTTATGTTGAATTCTGGACAAGGTATAATCAATTATCGTTAGCTGCACGCCACAGGTACGTATATTAATTTTTCTGCCATTCAGGTGGTACGTTACAGCACTTCTCGGATTAACTGCCGACACCAGGACATTACCCAAGTGTAAATCCCTGTGCTCGAATTCTAAAGTCGTCTCGGCGATCGCCAAGGAGCACGCGATCTGCTGAAACAACGACAGCGCCTGTTGGGAATTATTAAAAATGTACTCTTCCATATTTTTGCCCCCATTGGCTAATTCCATCACAATATACAGCTGGTCATCATCGAAAACGGTCGGCGAATCGTTTTCTGTGCCATTCGTTTTCTCGTAAGCCGTCCACAAGTTGAGCAGTTGCTGTGGATACTTTCCTTTCACACATGCGATCCTCTGCAGCTGCGAGAAGCTCCCTGTGCTGTTGTTCGGTTTATCTCTCAAGTCTGTCAGTTCCATTTGGATCGTTATTTCGGATAGGACCTCCTCAAAATTTTTCTGAAGCACACTGTTAACCATGAGATTCCCTTCTATGGGGATGATTTTGATGACAGTCGTGCTGTTGTTTGGATTCCGGAAGAGGAATACCTCGCCGGACACACCCTCGCCGATCTTTCGACAATTCTCGAGAACACTAGAAGAAACCACAATAATTTAAAATTATTATAAATAAGGAGGTACAATGTTATAAAATACATAGGTACAAAAAATTTGACACATTTAAAGAGCCTTTGAATGTTTCAAAATTTTTGTATTTATTTGATAACATTGTACCTCTTTACTTATTTATAATAATTTTAAATTAGTGTGGTTCCTTCCAGTATTCTTCAGAATTAACGGAAGATTGGCGAAGGTGTGTCCGGCGAGGTATTCCTCTTCCGAAATCCAAAAAACAGCATGACGGTCATCAAAATCATCCCCATAGGAGGGAGTCTCATGGTTAATAGTGCGCTTCAGAAAAAAAATGAGGAGGTCCTATCGGAAATAGCGATCCAAATGGAACTGACAGACTTGAGGGATAAACCGAACAACAGCACAGGGAGCTTCGTGCAGCTGCAGAGGGTCGCGTGTGTGAAAGGAAAGTATCTTCAGCAACTGCTCGACTTGTGGACGACGGCTTACGAGAAAACGAATGGCACGGAAAACGATTCGCCGATCGTTTTCGATGATGACAAAATTAAGTACACTGTTAACCATGAGACTCCCCTCTATGGGGATGATTTTGATGACCGTCATGCTGCTGTTTGGATTTCGGAAGAGGAATACCTCGCCGGACACACCCTCGCCGATCTTTCGACAATTCTCGAGAACACTAGAAGAACACTCGATCTTCCGACAATTCTGAAGAACTCTGGAAGGAACCACAATAATTTAAAATTATTATAAATCCGTAAGGAGGTACAATTTTATAAAATACATACAAAAATTTTGACACATTTAAAGAGCCCTGATTTTTGTGAACAAGTTATACAGGGTTTTTGTAAATTCCTGAGTCTCACGTGACCCAATTCATTTTCAAAACTAGAAATTTTGCAAAAAATTAACTGAAAAAAATATGAATGTCTCGTGCTTTACGAATCTCTTGCCATACAAGAAGGAGAACTCTATTTGTTGATGAAAGAAACTGTGCTCGAAATGCTTAACCTCACCCCACTGCATCTGTATGTGAGGAAAGAGACGGCCTTAGATGCCCTAAGAATACTCCGGTCAAAAAATGTGAGAATGAGAAACCTGGAGAGGCATCTTGGGATTCTCAAAATGCGCTGAGGCAATACAGATGCCCAAGGACAGCGTAAAGTATGTGAAATTAGCAAAGATGTTCCACCGAGTAATCATCTAGAGGCCAAGAAATTTAATGAAAAAGATTCAGATTAAGTTTAAGATTTTCTTCTGATGTGTTTTTCTAACTAAACAAATTAATGAAGAATAAATTTCATTTATTAACACAAGCTCATTGTTTAATGTTTACTGTTTTTTTATAACAAATTGTTCAATAAACAACAAACGTCATTTTATTAAAAAAGTTTTCATTTCATCGCGTCTGTTTTATTATCAAATAAATAATATAATAAAAAGTATATTCTTTAAAATTCAGATGCTAACTTGTGTATATTTTGGTTGCCTAAATGGTTATGTCGTACCAAAGAATTTATAGAATAATATGTATATAGCCCTTACTTAACTCATAAGAAGATTGTTAATGTATTGTAACATTGAATGAATAGTTAGGCAAAAATACAAACTTAAAAAAATGTACTTACGAGTTTGGATAGCATTCTCCAAATGGAAGTGGCTCGCTTTGTTTGCATTTTTCCATCACGATTTCTCTGGCCGAAATTGTCTGAACGCTAACGTTACCTTCCTCGGTCTGGTCATGGTATTGTCTGCAGATACTTGCGTCGCCATCATGTGTTCCACGACCTAGCAATACTGGGTATTTCAACCCAACAGTAATGAGAACAAACATTTTCAGTACAAAGTCATTAGTACTCACCACTTGAAGCAATACATTCACTTTCTCCCTTGTGGTCAACCTGTTGACAGCTTACAATGCTGCCAGCTTTCTTGCAAGCAAGAAATGAACGCCGCCAATCTTTACCGGGCTTTAAGATCAATCGTTCTTGTGAACTAAATCTGTTTCTTCCCAATTTGGCGAAAATTCTCTTCGGGCTCATAAAAATATCGCTTTCCTCACCTAAACAGTCTGAATTTTCGGTATTACTTGTGTAGTTGAAAGAAGCGACGGTTTTTCTTGATTTATTAAAGTTGGGCTTTTTTAAATTAGGGGATACTACTGAATCTTGACTAAGATCAATAACACATGGTTTTTCGGCATTGTCTTCTTTGATGTTTTTTTTTGATGCTTGAATAGTTTCTTTTGAATCAGAATCCAACTTTTTCTTAGTACTAGTAGTAGAAATATTCATACATGAATCTTCTGAATTGTCAATAGAACTTCTAATTCCAGTTTCTCCTAATTCTTGATTAGATTCATTTAAATGAAAATGTAATTCTTTGTTATTGGATATTTTGTTAAGTGTAGACTTTCCAAAATTAACATTAGATGTATCCCAATTGCTTACATAGTCTGAGTAATCTATATTGTTTTCTGTGACATTTTTTCTTGATGTTTGATTACTTTCATTTGAAACAAAATCTAAATTCGTCTTAGTAATAGTGGTAGAAGTATTCATATGTGAATTTTCTGAATTGTCAACAGAACTTCCAATTCCAGTTTCTCCTAATTCTTGATTGTCATCCTTGATGTTTTTTCTTGATATTTGATTACTTTCATTTGAAACAGAATCTAACTTTTTCTTAGTAGTAGTGGTAGAAGTATTAATATGTGAATTTTCTGAATTGTCAACAGAACTTCCAATTCCAGTTTCTCCTAATTCTTGATTGTCCTCCTTGATGTTTTTTCTTGATGTTTGATTGCTTTCATTTGAAACAGAAACTAACTTTTTCTTAGTAGTAGTGGTAGAAGTACTCATATGTGAATTTTCTGAATTGTCAACAGAACTTCCAATTCCAGTTTCTCGTAATTCTAACGATTTTTCTACATTTTGATCATCAATGCAACAGTTCATTGCAACAATACTTTCACTATAAATAGACTCTTTAAGATCTACAGGTTGCAAATTATTTTCACTGCAAGTTTTCCCGTTATCAAAACTCTCTTCGTGTGTTTGAGAGAATTTATCACAATGATCCGCAGGTTGAGAATCAGTTTTATTGCGAACTTTTTCTACGTCGCCCCCAGATTTATTACGTGCGCTCATATTGTAGTTATACATTACTATTCTATTTCTGAGTGTGATATAATTGGCGGGCCTTATCGGAGACATACAAATGCTATTGCTAAGTGATTTTTGTGATACATAAGGGGTACTACTACACATAATGGTGTTTGTCGATGTCTCTGTTATTAAATTTCTTTTAACTTTAACACTTTCATTATGAACCATAGGCCCCAGCCCTATGGTGGATAATAAAAATGCTAATTTGTCTATGGTCAATTCTTGTTGCTCAATATTTTTTTGCTTCGTGTCTTCAGTTTGGACACTTAAAGAATCTGAACTTTGTAACACACCCATCATTAATGCAGCAGTTTTCATTTTCACTTTTTTCTTCAGACGGCCTTTGGTTTTGACCACATGACCACTTAAAGCACCATATCTCCTAGTGTTCGACTCCTTTTCGTCTTTGGATTGTTTGATAGGTGCCATTCTCAGAAATTAACGGTTTTGGAAGTTTTCACGCCAACAAGAATGCCAAACTGAAAAGTCGGTTAATGGAATTTCGTGTGTGATCCCTAATTGCTCTTAGTCCGTAGTCACTACTTCACACCAATACGTCCTCACCACATCACCCTCTTGTAAATTTAATCTTGCGCCAACTTAAAAAGAAGGTAGAAGAACAGACTCCACCATCATAGAAGAAAAAATTATTCCCGAAGGGCGACTAGCCTTCTTGTATATAATCCAAAAAGATTTCTTGGAACAAAAGGATTCTAGGAAAAAGAGGGAATAAAAAATATACGAATATTAAAATAAAATATGAACATTAAATATTAGATGAGTGAATAGTAGAATCCGAACACCATATATTGTATACTTCCTTAATTTAAAGAGTTCTTTTGAAATAGAATTTAAAAGTGCTAAAAGAACTCTCATAGTCGACAATTAAGAGGGCATACTTCAAAGAGGGTGGAATCATCTCTAACTTTGACAGATCTATTTTTAAAATGGCAAATTATCCAGCAGAATGGTAAAGAAATTGTTGCAGTTTTGGTAAATTATGAATCTATTACGTTAATCACCAACAGGTTTCAGATACAGAATGGTACCTGTTGATACAGAACAGCAAATTTTTTTGACATGGGTTAAGTTAATCTTTTTTTTTAGAGAGAATCATATCTGATTTGCATTTGGTAGCATTTTTTAGGAGGGCAAAACTTATTTAAATATGTATAGAAAATACGTGCACAATATGTACGGTTACGATAAATATAAACGCCGATAATACCAACATTTGTGAAACAATATTTTAGAAAATACAACACAACATTATTTTAGAAATTGATCTTTTAACAAGATATAATTGTTTTTTGATGCACACTTACTTCGCTAAAAGTTTTAAAAAATCAATTTTTTTGCATAAATTGCATCTAAATATATAGTGTAGAATATGTGGATAAAGTAATTTTCCGATATTCGGAGTCGTTCTTAAGTTACAGCGTTGAACATGCCAGGTTTTTGGAGCGCGCGCTCGAGCACTCGATTGAGGCGGAGAATCGGACCCCTTCTCTTGCGCTTCGGTTTCTTACCTGAGCCCTTTCAACACAAACGCAGGTATAAATAGAGAAGCCGTTATATTCTCATATAAACTCATTTCCTGTTTCGAACATAACGGTTAGTTTAGTCTTGACTGAGCACCCAAAGCGTTCCAACTGAACTCTGCTATAATATTTTGTTGTACGTGTCGTGAGTGATTTTTGAAATGAGTGGCATCAGAGGAAGTCGATCTAATCCTACACGTCATAATCCGAATAAAAAACGAACATTTCATAGAAATCGCCACTCATTAGGGCAGAAAACAGAATTTGCATCGACGTCAGCGAAGAAACTTTTAGGAAGCATGAACATGGATGTGCCAATTGCGACAAGTTTTGTGTATTGTATACTAGAATTTGCTTCCGTTTTTTCTGCAATTTCTGCAAATATACCTAATATGCAGAAAATGTAAAAGTGGAGTGACTTTTTCCCAGTGCAAGAAACCCAAATGATTAATTCATGCGAAGTCGATCGACATTTTGTTTTTGTGATGCGATTATTGGGAATCGGTCATGAAGGAATAAATCTTTTCTGCAGTTTAATGAGCATATGCCCTGGCATCGGCAATTCAACATATGCAATCTTACAGAATATTCACACAGCTGCATCTGCTGTTTATGAAATTGTTCTGTCATTTGCCGTCACTTAGGAGAGATAAATGAATAAAGAGGCGGGCAAGCCAGAAGACGAATTCACAGTTTCTGGTGATGGTACCTGGAAGAAGTGAGGCTTTTCATCTTTGTTTGGTGTTTCGCCGTTAGTTGCCAAATATTGCGGAAAAGTAGTAGACACGTCAGTGATGAGCAGCTTTTGTGGTGGATGCAATTTATTTAAAAGCAAAGAACTAGTGATCCAGTTGCCTACGATATATGGTATGAATCTCACGCACCCGAATGTACCTATATAGGAAGCTCTGGGAAAATGGAGGTCGATGCCATTGTGCAAATGTTTTCGCGATCCATAGAAAAACATGGTGTGAAGTACCTCACATGCGTCGGCGACGGCGATAGCAGAACATTTAGTGGGATTTTGAAAAGCGAACCATACGGAAAAAATAATTTATTAGTGAAAAAAGAATGTGTAGGACATGTCGAGAAGAGAATGGGAACGCGACTGCTGAATGCTAAGAAAAATAATAAAGGAATTGGTGGAAAAGGAGCTGGAAAACTCACCGATAAACTCATTAATTTAGGCAACTTTCTACCACAAATGTTCTACAGACGCAAATCCTCAACATCAAAATTGTGCAGCAGGCGAAGACAGCTGGGGCAAATGGCGCAAAGCGCCAGCTATAGGAGAACTCAATAATTTCCACCACGACAAGCCACCTCTGACTGCAGCAGAAGTTCAAAAAGTTATCAAACCAGTCCATGAAGATTTATCGGGAGATGATGATCAGATGTTTTTAGGAGCACAAACACAAAATAACAATTAATCATTAAATTCATTGATGGGACTTTCGATCCTAAACACCTGCAGTCTGGCACAAGCTAAAACAGCGAGAACTAATGCCAGGGAGCAACAATCGCCTTTGCAGGATTTTTTTGAGGAAACTGAAGGTTCACTTTATGGACCAGGTATAGTAGATTAAGGGTGAGTCAAAATTCTATTGGCGATAATCGTATTTGAACCCCTAAATGCGTTTTTCCCAAAACTGTATTTTTCAAACAGGTGACCGACCACGATATCTCCAAATCTATAGAACGAATTCATTTGAAATTTGATCGACTTATTCAGTACTCATATAGAGACTTTGCAAACTAGGATAATACTGATTCATCAAGCCGGTTTTTTTTTCATGTTGAAGAAGTTGAACAAGATGCCAAAAATTTACCTTTCAATATTTTTTAATAATCCTAGTTCAAAAACTAGTTCATACTTCACAGATTAAAATGCCGTTGGATTTTTTTGTTTCAGATAAACAGAACGCCCGCAATCGTGGTCACCGCAAAAAACTTTTTTAAAGATGAAAAAAAGGACTTTCACACGGCATGACTGCCTTAAGTCCCTTAAATTAATATTTTAGTGCATTAAGTTTACAATCAAAAGAGTAGTATTGTTCATGCTTAATATAACAGTGAAAACCAAGATGTGATATCATAATAAATTTTCCAAAGCAAATTTATTACAAAAAATAACTCACACGAAAGGGTGCGCTTTTGGTCAATTATGTAACTAATAAATGATCAAAAGTGACCCTTAGATTTCATTAAGAATTAAAAATATTATAAAATACAGGATGCTCCATTTAAGAAAGTAAAATTGACTCTTATAACACTTTTCCTAAACATCCTGTTTTATAAAAAATAACGTTAAGTTATACAGTTTAAAAAACTGAGTCGGCTTCCTATTTAAAGGTTTTTTTCTACCTTTAATCGTTTAGCCGTCATCAAAGAAATACACATACCTAAATGGGACACCTGTATGTTGGCTCTATAAAGGACTTTAAATTTTGTTGTATTTATAGAATTCATCCATTCATTATATTCTATGTTCGTATCATCTACTTTATTTATTTGTTTACTTTTAAAGAAAAAATGTTAACAGAATTCATTTCATAGTCAACATTAATTTTTAAAAAAAATTCTAGTCTTAACTCTTACTAGTCTTACTTATACCGGGTGACTGTAAATGATTGAGGCAATTATAGTGGGTTGGCATCCCTGATGATTTGGTAATAATCCCTCTTTATGTCAAGATTAATTTTTAGGTTAGGGGTTTCCTAAATAAACGACATTGAATTTTATTTTATTTGACGTTTTGATTTGACAAATTTAAATTGAAAATCAGGGATGCAAACAGGAAAACAAAAAAATC
>JAWQRJ010001377.1:0-16072 GCA_033557515.1 Diorygopyx duplodentatus
AAAACACAAATTTTATCAAATTTAAAACAAAACTGATAAAATTGAAAAAAAAACGTAAAATTGAGAAAAATGAAAATTTAACAAAATCTACCAAATCGAGAAAAATAGAAAAATGAGACAGACATTCGACAAATTTCACACAATCTTAAAATGTAAAATCAACAAATTTAAGAAAATGAAAAAAAATTGACGGATTTTGTAAAGCTGGAAAATTTCAGAAGATGTTTGCAATTCCACAAAATGTTTTCTTGAATTTGTGCAAATTCATAATTCGTTAAGATATATCAAAATCTCACCGTCAAAATTTTGGACCGAATGCATTACTTTCTCTTTATATGAGAGAAAGTAAAAAAAAGATTGTTTTTTCATGTTCCTTTAAATATTTTATATTTTTAATGCACCTTTCATTATAGATTAAAACTGATAATGATCCATGGATCGAAACCTTAAATCTTAGTATATATCATAAAAAATAAAGCAAATAATAGAAGTTTAACAGTTTTTTTTTAAACGCTTTTCAATTAATTTACCATATTTGCAAGATGGAACATTCAAATATTAACAACGATTATCCTTCATCTACTATCCATCGTTTTAGAAATATCTATAAAAGCACGGGTATCATTAAAAATATTATCAATTTTATCAATATATGCCAGGGAAAAAATATAATACCTAATTTCATCATAATTACAGCAAAAAATCTGAATGATGCAACCAAATTACATTTATCAAGAAATATTGGGCAGACAGAAAAAAGGAAACATATCATTACATCATTACATAAAAAAATAAGAAATGTTTATCACCATCTTTAAGCATGAATTATAATAATAATTTCTGTTTATTATAATATATATTATAATAAACAGGAATTATTATTAACTAGGAAGTTGATTTTTGAAACTAGAAAACAGCAAATAAATTTACTTGTACACAGGAATATCGGGTTCTCCCCCGTCCATCGTTCGTAACGTCAAACAACACTGCTGTAATTTCGATTTCGGATCGTTCCAATCTTGATTCATAATGAAATCTTGAAGTCGCGGGAACAACGTCACCTGGCAAAACACTTCGCAGTATTCTAAACCCTGTAAACGATAGGAAGCGAGATTCTTTTCTGCGTAAACAAAACGTGTCGTTAAATTATACCTTGTCGACGTACAAAGCTCCTATGAACGCCTCGAGTAAGTCGGCTCGATCCTTAGTTTTCAGCTCCGCTTTCGGATTGTTGTAGACCGCGTAACTTGCCATACCTAAATCGTCGCATACAACAGCTTGAGTTCTATTGTTAACTAACGAACTTCTCAATAACTAAAATAAATAAATTACAATGGAATACCAGTAAATAAATTTAAAGATTATTGTATGTACCGATAAATGTCCTTCGTGGTGTTCAGGAAAATATTTATACAAATACTCGGACGCGATCAGCTGCAACACGGTGTCACCCAAAAACTCCAACCTCTGATTGGACCCCAACGTTAAATTCGTGTACCCGACGCTCCGATCCGTAAACGCCCGCGCCAGCAACGTGATGTGCGTGAACTCCACCCCGACGGACTCCTCGAACTTCGTCAGCTTCTGCAGCAGCTCGAACTTCGGTATCCACTCTCTGTCGCCCATCGGTTCCTTTTCTTGCAGCGGGTGCGGCGGCAACTTCACCCACACGTCGAGCAGGTCCGAGTCTTCCTGGAAGAGGGTGTTCGAGAACACCCCGTCGACGACCTCTATCCCGCCGTCCAAGAACAGCGCTCCCATCAGCGCTTCGAAGCAGTTGGCCATCGCGTGTCGCAGCTCCAAGTCGTGGCACAGGTCGGAGCCGTGCGCGTACAGCATGAACTGGTCCAAGCTTAGGGTCTTCGCGAGGACGGCCAAGTGCTGGTTTTGAACTATCGCCGCTCTGTACGTCGCGAGGCCGCCCTCTTCTAAATCGGGGAACGTGTAGAACAGGTGGATCGACGATAGGAACTCCACGACCGCGTCGCCCAGAAACTCTAGACGTTCGTTGTGAGTGATGTTCGATTCGGTTTCGTGTTGCTTGCCGAATCTCGACATGATATTGATTAATGTGTTGATACCTGAGGAGGATATGCAAACCTAAACAGTCTAAAATATTCTTTCTCTTATTACCTCTTTTCCTCGTATTCATATAATGTATTCTTCGATCTCCGTATTCCGGTTGGCGTATGCCGCAATTAGTCAGGCTATTCCTCGCGTGATCGGGATTGGTTCCGAAATTCTCTCTGTACGACGGATGCGTTAAAGCGAGCTGCAGCAGCGCACGATTTTTGAACTTGTACACCATTTTTCGCTCGAGTACGTTCAGGGAATGATGGAAACGGAGATGGCACACCAAAACGGGAATTAACATGGCATGCTAAGAACGTTAAATAATTTTAGTACGCGGAATCGTTTAATACAGACGTGCACGTACTTGGATCACGTCGCACATTATTCCCGTCCGATAGAAACCTTCCGCCGAAACAGCTACCGTAACGTCGCGTTTCATTTTACTCTGCGTGCGCATCTCTTGCAGTTTGTTCTCTTTCACTTCCAATTTCCTTCTATCCTCGAATGTCGGCTTCGACATATTCGCTAATAAGTGACGAAACTTTACGTAATCCCTCCACGCCTTCTGGTACCTGACGGAAGAGACGTTTTTGCGGTTGTCCGATGGAAATGTATCCAAAATTACTTACTCCGGATTGCCTGCGTAGCTAAGTTGCGGTGGGCGTATACCAAAATGTACAATTTCGGGGAATTTATAATTATCCGCTTTTTGCATGTCAATATTTCGATCTAATTGATCGACGCGTACTGAGCATGGTTTTTTACCGGGATACGTAACAACCATTCCCTAAAATAAACAGCTATTTCTAGTACGAATAACACAAAACACTGTATTGTTACGGCAACGAAATACATCGAAAAAACTTGCCTTTATCTCGTCCGCATAAGATTGCCACTCGTATTGTGTCATATTCACCATTTCCTCTAGCTGTTCTTGTTTAATTAACGGGATGGCACTGTTTATTAAATACTCTAAAACCTCTTTCATCGATAGTATTTCTTTTCCGTTATCGGGAAGTTCGCGTACGAACCGAGGCATGAAATGGAATTGCGAACATCCCTGGTTATCGCCTGCTACTTTAAAATCCAAGTCTACCAACTCCAATAGTTCGTGGAACAAATAATCGTCTAAAAAGTGAACGTGAGCTCCCAACTATTTCAATAAAAATTGCAGGATTTTGATTTCCATTTCGAAAATGAGCCATTAAAATAAACGTATAAATCAATTTGTATAAGGACAATATTTATTTCGTTAACAGGATATATAAATAAGTTTTTTGTCGTCTATATTAAAAAAATCTTATTAGATAATTCCTTTTATTTATTAATAAAGAATGTACTATTTCGGTGATATCATATCTGTTATAAACTAATTTCTTCGATATAAAATCCACTAAAAAAAGGAAAATATTGCAATACTTACGAAATAAATCCAACTCTTGTATAGTAAAATTATCGGGCACTTTTTCCACAATATACAATATTGTATACTCAATATTGAACCTGATGACCTTGCACGTGGGTAACTGTACGAGTGGAAAATGGGAAAACATAGAAAACCCTTCGAAAATAAATTCATGCTCGTCATGTTGTATAATAGTCGGTGTTTTTATTAAAAAATTCGTGGGAGGCGAAATCGTGATCCGGTAGTGATACAAATTGTCTCCGTTGTTCGTGTCTTTGTTGCAGAGCTGCACGAACTTCTCCCCCGGATAAATCCCGTGCCTTATACCGGATTTCCTCGATTTCTTCGAGCACCTGCACAAAGGTCCGTCGTTCATCTCCCCCGGATCATTATACCACATCTCAGGATGCAATCTATCCGGATGTTGCTGTTTCCTCGTCAATTCCTCCATCGTACAATCCTCCTCGTCCGTCAGATCCTCCTCCGAACTGTCGGAGCTGCTCGACTGCTCGCTCTTGTGTTTGCACACCCTCGCCCTGTTCTTCCTCGGAGGCGGAACGTACTCCGGCTTCACGTCGTTCACCTTCTTCGCCCGCAGCACCAACTCGTCCCGGAATTTCTCGCAGACCTTCGTCAGCCTGTCCGTACCCTTCATGACCTTCAGGTTCGTCTCGTCGCGTTGATAATAGAGATCGGCCGGCGTGGTTCGCGTCCAGATGTTGCGCTCCTTCTCGAAGACGTCCTCGTCTTTGTGCAGCTCTTCGATCTTCTTCGAGACCTCCTCGCGAGTCGCGCAATAGTTTTTCCTCCATTTCGATAGCAATAATTCACGTTCGGTCTTTGTCGTTTCGTTGCGCATCGAGCTGCGAGAACGGACCGACTCTTTCGAGTTACTTCTCGATCGACGCTGTTTCGGGGAAATTGGCGATCGCGTACGGGGCCTCGAGTAGCGGCTGCGTCTTTGGTAAGAATCGGGGGAACGAGATCTCGATCTGATAATGGATAAATTACTGCTGAGACGATATAATTTTTTCACGCAATGTTTCGTTGCATATATCTTTTAAATATACATAATAACTAGGAAAATATCTAATAAATAGTAACATCAGTGTTAATACCGGGATACCAGCATTCAAAATTGAATATGATATATATTCATATACCTTTAATATTGAAATGAAATATGTTGGATTTAAACTTCTATTCTAACCATTTTAGCATATTATTTTGTTTTTTTAAAAATTATATTTAATCTACTAGCTTATTAACGATATACGATGTACAAAGCTTATTATATAATAACTACCGTAAATATTGACACAACTATATTCCACCGTATGAATACGAACAGAATAAACAAATTATTATTGTTAACTTACCTATATCTTGGCTTCCATTCTCTCGAGGTGCTAGGACCACTTTTACTTCTCCTCTCCGTACTGCGCCTGTCTCTCGAACGTTCTCTCTCGATCTTAACCCTGTCTTTTCCGTAATTGCTCTTGCTGTTCTTGTAGTTCTCCAACTCCTGAGCGTAATCGTACTCTTCTCCGACGTTGGCCTGCTGCGCGACCGCGCTCTGACTTTGAGGCGTGTAATTACAGTGGTGGTACGTATTGTTGTAGTTTATGTAATTGTAATTGTACGTCGGTCCGTAAGTGTTAGCCGGAGCTTGCGGGTAAGCGTAGTTGTTACACACGTAGTTCGGCGGAGGAACCGAGAAGTCCGGCATTTGAATGTGAGAGCCGTTCGGGTCCCCCTGGTAATACTGCTGGGAGTAGTTGTAGTTTATCGGATCACCCATCTTGTTATACTATTAAAAATAATAGGTTTTTCTAGGTTATATGTATAGTAATTTTCATGGTGTATTTTTAGGTTATAACCGAACTGTCACAACTGTCGGAAGATTTGTACTAAATTTGGTTTGAAAGATTATTCGGTTATTGCTGTTTGTATTTATTGGAAATTTACAGAGGATTTCATATACATCCTCTGTAAATATGCAAAATAATAATATGCAAAATATTACGTTTAATTAATTTTTTTTTCAAGAAATAGGTGTCTATTAATTATTAGCACATTTGAATATGACATGAAAAATTATGTGTTAAGTTGAATATGCTTTGGTATTCACTGCAGCATAATAATAGAATGTAATCATGCAAGCATCAGATAAAATATCGTGCTTAGTCCGTTTTATTTGCATAAAATAACTGATATTAATTATAATTAGAACATGTAAGCATTAGCACATTTGATCACAATCGAAAAAAAATGTGTGCCCTCTAGCGTTAGTTTTTGGCAGTGCATTTACCGGTTTTGATTTGTGTTATTCAGTGTTTTTGGCGGCCCTTCACAGTTTTCCAAATACTGTTTTATTATCGGCTTTGTTAGTTATAAATCACGACAATGGCAAACGTGGAGCCCCTACAAGCCTTAAATATGGGTTAGTATCGCTTGTCATCTAGTTGTTTGATTGATTTATCGAAAAAAATACACACCTAACCTATTTGTTACTTTTTACAGATCAGAGTCAACAACAGGCTTTTGTGAGGTTTTACAGGAATTTACCTGAGGTAAGTGACTTATAGCCTTATGCAACTAAGTTCTTGATTAAAAAAAAACTTACTCTCCACATACTATAAAGATGTTTATAGCTCAAATGTTAACGAGTAAAAAATGTAAATGTTTAATTGAAGCTTGCTTTATGTTCTTGAGATACATCAAGTACACGAAATATTATAATATTATACTCATATTAATGACCCCTTATGTTCAAAGAACATTTCTCTTTTTATTCTCTAGATATTAAATTTAAGAGCACTACAACACCTTCCTACCTTTTCGTAAAATTTTAGCTGCAATAAATTATTACTTTTGATAAAGAAATTATTAAAACCAGTACGTTGTGCCGTTTGTAAATAATTAAGCAAGTTTTTTTAATAATAATAATAATAATATTACGTTTATTTTTCCTAATTTCTACAACTGTATAAAAAAATTAAATACGAATATCCTAACCTATCGACGATTCAATTTTGTCTTTAACTGTGTTGAAACCGCCGGTAATCTTTCCGCCTAGTTTCTTCCAGAATCCTTGCTTTTCGGTTGTCGCCTCGTTTTCATCATCGGCTGCGTTTTCTTCATTTTCTTCTAAGTGCGAAATGGTTTCCGTTGGAAGCGTAATTTTTTGGTTGCTTCGCTGCGGGAACTCCTCAGTTTGCTGGATTAGGTCGTTATTTTTGTTAGCCTGCAGTTGTGGCGAATGCGACTGTTGAAATACGACATCTTCAGTTTTTTGAGTTAAATCCGATGACTGCTGGTCGAAAGATTGGAAGTCTTGAGTTTGTTGGGTGAGGTCCGAGGATTGCTGATCGAAATGTTTAAAATCTTGCGTTTGTTGGGTCAGATCCGCCGATTGCTGATCGAAACGTCCAAAGTCTTCGGTTTGTTGCGTTAAATCCGACGTCTGCTGGTCGAAGTGTCGGAAATCTTGCGTTTGTTGGGTCAGATCCGCCGATTGCTGATCGAAACGTCCAAAGTCTTCGGTTTGTTGCGTTAAATCCGACGTCTGCTGGTCGAAGTGCCTCAAATCTTGCGTTTGTTGCTGCGCGAAACTGGCCAATTGCTTGGAAACGTCTTGCGTGAGCTGTT
Source organism: Diorygopyx duplodentatus (assembly GCA_033557515.1). Classification (NCBI taxonomy): domain Eukaryota; kingdom Metazoa; phylum Arthropoda; class Insecta; order Coleoptera; family Scarabaeidae; genus Diorygopyx; species Diorygopyx duplodentatus. The sequence goes on from JAWQRJ010001377.1 coordinate 7,130, forward strand.
CCAATTTCTGCGTTTGCTGCGTTAAGTCTTCGGTCTCTGGCCGTTGTTCGGAAAAGGTTCGAGACGTTTTCGGTGTTGTACTTGTGATTTTATTCTGAGCTTTCGGTTTGTTCTCTTGGGGCTCCGCTTCGAGGTCTACTGGGAGGTCCCCGCGCACTCTCGGCGGTATAATGGTTTTTGGTGTCAACGCTTCGTCGCTTTGCATGCAGTCTTCGCCTCCTTGTTGGTACTCCACCCCTCTGTAGCCGCTCTGCATCAAATAACTTCCGCTCCTGTCGTAGTTTCCTGCGGTAAAGAAAATACCGTTACAGAGTTAGAAAACGAAATAAATAATTCAATAATATATTGGTCCCAGAACGATACTGATATTAATATAAATTTCCTTTTGGGAAATTACGGTGTTAAAGTGTTTCCAAGAAATTCAGAAAATATTTGGGAAGTGGTGGATTTGTTTATTGGTGAGGATTTTATTGTTGAGAGACAACATGATTTCCATAGAAAATGTGAAGTTTTATTCATGTCTGGAAAGACAAAAGAGATGTAAGAATGATTTCAACAATACATCAAGCGTGAATGATAGAAACCGGTAAAATAAATCGAAAAACTGTTGAATGATAACAAAACCTGAAAGTATTATGGAGTACAATATGTATATGAAGGGTGTTGATTTGGCAGATCAATAATCGAATTATAAGGAAAACTGTCAAATGAAGGAAAAAAATGTTTATGCTAAATTGTGCTTTATTCAATGCATTTGTGGTATACAAGAAACTGAATCCTGCAAAGAAAATAAGATTTTCCTTTTTTTTACAAGTTGCAAAAGATTGGATTGAAAATCAATATGTTCGTTCGGAAAGTTCTGGAAGTGCAACAAAGAGAGCCTCTCGTGAAGATGCACCAATTAAGGTTTCAGGAAATATGAAATATTTAACAGCATAGGCTTGTGAAAATTCATAGTTCCGGGAAAAAAAGTTTTGATTAACTTATATTTTTCTAGAATGTTTTCCTCTTTAATTCTAATTAGCATTCGTTTTTCCAAAATCATTGCTTATCTTAGAGGTTAACGTTATTGACCTATAATTTCCAAATTATACATGAGTTTCCGTTTTATATACTGGAATAACTAATGAGCATTTGAGTTCTGAAACTTTCAAACATTTTATTTACTATTAAACATAATGTTTTCACTATTACATCACTAGTAAATTCGAATAGTTTCGCTGTTCGAGTAGTAATGTTTTTTAGGGACAAAACCATCTCTTTTATTTCATCTGGAGTTGCCGGGAACGTATTTTTGAGACATTTCAAAAAAAATGTAGCACAGACCGGAATTTGTAGGTTAAATAATTTTTTATTGTCAACAGAAAACGTATCGGTAAACGTTACAATATCACTTGTAAAAAGTAATAGAAACGGAGATCAGTTCGCAATCTTACAGTTACATTTGTATTCTATTCCGATTTTCTAGATACTTGGCTTAAATTATTTATTTCTCAAACAATATATCTAATGTATCTACCTGTATTTGCACCGTATCCGGTCTTGTGGGTTCCGTAAGTACTAGAATGCGATCCGTAACCTCCTGTGCCTCCCCCGTAAGAACTGGAGTACCTTATCGGCTGATACGTGTGCGAGCTGGTCGAAGAAGAGCTGGAAGAGCTACTACGGTGAGATTGCCTCGCCAGTCCCTCCCTCAGCTGCCTCAGCAGGTCTTCCTGCAGCTTGCTCGTCAGCTCGGAAAACCTGTCGTTGTTCTGTCCGTTGTGCAAACCGCCGGTGGAGGTGACGACGAACGAGTACCCGCCGTTCACTCCGTGCTCTTTCAGCACCTCCTCCACTCGCCTGGTGAAGTTTCGCTTGAACTCCTCGGTCAGGTCGTCCACCGACGCCCGGTCGGTTTGGGACGCGCTGTACACCTGGCCTTGGTCCCTCTGGTGCTGAATCGCGCGCTGCACTTGCTGCGAGAAGTCCTGGTTGAGCTCGTCCTGGATTCTCGATATATCGGCCGTCGGCAGCTGGGACGTTTGTATTCCGGATTGTCGACTGCCCGACGCGTACTGGTAACTCGATTCGCTGTTCGACGATTGATAGGTCGAGTGAGAGTTACCGTTCGACGGGTATCTTGCTACAAAAAATAACGGATTCAACTCTAGAAATTATAGAGTACATAGTGTGATTATTAGAATATACAAACCTGATTCTGTTGGCACATAACTTGCTGGACGTTTTGTCGACGGTGTATATTGATAATCTACTTCCTCGACACGTTGTTGATCGTCCGTATGCCGATCGTACGTGTTCCTTTGGGAGTATGTATTCGCAGGTGACCTGTTTGTGTTTTGATACGCAAAATCTTCAGTTTGTTGCTGATCGTCGGTGCTGATCGTCGGATATCTAGCGGGATATTGGACGCCGTAGTTCGAACTGCTCGAGTATTGGCTTTGACTCGATTGGCTCGCGTACTGATTGTTATTACTCGCGGCGGTGGTGGCGGGATATCTATCCCACGAGTTGTACGTTTGCGTTTGCCTCGACGCGTACTGCGTCCTCTTTTCTGCGTAACTACTTTTCTGATTCCTCACCTCTTGCGTGAGCTTGTCGAGTAAGTTCTTCTCGACTTGCCTCTTCAAGTTATCCAAGTCGTCGGTTTTGTAGTTCGCTACGTTCGCGTTTACGTTCCACGTGCTGAAGTAGTAGCCGTTCTTTTCTTCTTGAAGGCCGTACGCGTTTCTCAGAGCGCTGTTAATCTCCGTCGATACGTTGCGTTTGATTTCGGAGGTCAGGTCGCTTAGAAGTACGTCGTAATCCGGCTGGTAGACGCTTTTGTAGGTGTCTTCGTTCATGTATTTCGTTTTTAGGTACGTTAGAGCTCTGTTGAGGCTCGTATCTAGGTCTGTTTGCGCTCTTGTGGTAACGTCTATTAACGCTTCGTTTGGGCGTATCGTAGGGGCTTCTTGTCTGTACATAGTCGTGTGAGCTCTCGACGAGTAATCGCTTGATGATTGTTGGTGATAGTCGGTTGAAGATGGTCGATAATTCATGGGGGACGGTTGATAACTGGTCGACGATGGTTGATACTTCGTTGGAGATGGTTGATAACCAGTTGAAGATGGTTCATAACCAGTCGAAGATGGTTGATAACTTGTGGAAGATGGTCGATAACCAGTTGAAGATGGTTCATGACTGGTTGATGATGGTTGATAACCAGCTGAAGATGGTTGATAACCAGTTGAAGATGGTTGATAACCGGTGGAAGATGGTTGATAATGGTAAGATGCGCTGCCCGGTTGATTGTAAGAACTATGACTGCTGTAAGAAGAAGATGAACTTGAAGATTGCGTTTGATATTCCTTTTTCAGTTGATCGAGTAGGTTTGTCTGAACTTGCTGCGTCAAATCGTCCAGTTCTTGCGTGTTATAATTTGGTCTCGTCTGCGACGACGAATAAGAATAAGACCCCCTTCTGGTCTGACTTCCGTATTGACTGTTCAGCTCCTCCTGTAGCTTACGGGTTAAGTTGGCTCTCAGGTCGTCTTCTAACGTTCGCATCTCCGATTCGATTCCGGTCGCGTGGTGACCGGAAAATCTGCCTCGTTCGGCCACGGCCCGGGACAGCTTTTCGGATAAACTGTTTTGAACGCGTTGGGTTATGTCCAACAAGTTCGATTGCGTGTCGTAGTTGCCGCCTCTCAGTTGATTCCCGGAGACCGTGTAAGTGCCCGAGTAGCTTATGTGTTTTCTCTGACCGGCAATGCTTCCGCTGACGTCGTCTGAATTTTGGGTTTGGTAGCGGTCGCTGGTTCCGGCGCCCGGGAACTGGGTTCCGGCGAAATTGCTCGCTTGCTCCTCCCCGTCTTGGGCGTTTGGATTTTTGTATTCCGTGCGTTGGGAGTAGGCGTTTACCAGCGGATCTTGTCTCCCGGACAAATCGCCGTGCACGGAAGAGAATTCCTCGTCGTCGGTTTTGCGTTGGAGTTCATTATTTTTGTATGAGGAGGAGGAACTCTTGTACTGGTACTGCTTGTGGTAGTAGCCTTCTTGAATAGAGAGAGATACGCAGAGTGTGACAAAGAGCAGTAGTGTACTCTTCATATTGATTATCTGCAAGAAGAAAAAAGCAAAGGATAAATGGACCGAGAGGCATTGATAACTTTTGAACTTGTTCTATAAAAAGCCAAAGTGATGTAATGCAGAATAATTTTAATTTGCTTTGCGATGAATAATTTATTTTTTCTTGTGTGTCATCAGTTGCATTTCAATTTTTTGTGTGAGCGGTAGTTAAATTTAGAAATCTTGGTAATATTGATTTATAGATTGGTTTCATACTGTTTTCACTGAAAATTTGTTGAAAGTTAATTGTATGATTTTTTATATATAAGGTTTAATTTTCCATAAAAAATACAAAGGCAAAAGCTTTTTTAAACTTTTACAATCGAAATTATTAATTTGCTATTTCCTTCTTTGCTCTTAGGATGTTGAAGGTTCTAATAATAACAATTCTCCCATATTTCCAAATATTTTTGTTTCTCTACATACATTTCTAATAAACTTACTTAAGCAGCAGAAGACAATAAATTAATAATACAAAGGATAATAAATTCGAATTAGTAGTGGAGTGAATTTAAATCGATTTAGTAGTGGAGTGAATTATGATCGATTTTTGGGCTTTCCTTTGTTTGTTTCGTTTGCAAAGGTTTCAATAGTGAATTACGTTTCAATAAATTCAAACAAATCACAAAAAATAGTTTTAAAAAAATGGAATTTTTAGTTGAAATAACTAAAAAACTTTTAATAAAAAAAAAACTCGTTTAATAAAAAAACTTCTAAAATAAAAAAAATTTCTTTTTCTTTGAAATTTTATCCATATATGCCAATGGTTTTTTTTGTTATTTAAATTATTATAATTGAAACTTACCGATCTATTTCTTTCAGTATCACACAGGTTCTTAATCTGACGTTGCTTGAATTTTTTGCAAACTACTGGTCAATTTATTACGCGCCTACATTTATATACTCGAATTCCGTATGTATATTATCATTGTCAACCCCCTCCACGATGCAAAATACCGCGAATCTTTGGGCCGTTGATTATTTAAAAAAAAATATTCCTCATTTTTTGACCGGTACCCATATGGTTAAAAAAAATCCAAATTACAGAACCGGATTTCGTTTTTCCGAAAAAAAAAAAAAAGAATGTCAAAATTGGTTTCCGAGAATTGGCACTCCTCTTTTTTTGGTTTCTTGGAAGTAAAGGTCAGCTCTTCTACGTATCTAGAACGCGTTGATATCGTCACAGTTTAATAGGTCAAAACGTGGTCTAAATAACTTTGAAAAAAACAATTTATGGATACTTGCATACTTCGATTGCACTGATTAATTTTTATACTACGTGATAACTGGTGTTTTTGTTTAGCGCTTGTTTTTTATTCCAAGGATGCCCTTGTTTAATTGTGTTTCTTCCCAAGAATCGCATTATGTAATCTACGAAAATACTGCGCATCTTATTTTTTTGTTCACTTTCACCTTTGCCATATGCGACGGCGCGGTGTTGTTGATGCATTAGTCATAAAACATATAATAAAGTGGAAAACGATCTTGTGGTCATCTTTGTGAATGAAACATGCTTTACTATCTGGAAATTCCCATTCGCAAATAATTTAAGTACCGTGGAGCACAAAAATAATTATTTCTTTCACGGGAGATAATTCCGCTTCTATCAATGATACTTTCATTGGGATATACACAAGATGAAACGCATCGAAATTTGATACTCGACAAGGTCAGATTGTCAGGTTGCTAGGGACAGTATAAAATCGATCAAAAATTTGAATAACTAGGGGTTGCTACTATCAAAAATGTCCAATAACCCCTAAACGGTGTTTACCTAAATATGTGTTTAATCAAATGTACCATAAATTCCATAAGGAACCCAGAAATGTAATAATATACAGGGTGTTCGTCAAGTATCAGACATACCACTTACTAATGGATGCCAACCCACTAAATCGGCTTCAATTATTTATAGTCGCAGGGTATATTTTGGAATATTATATTTTAGCAACCAAAACTAAAAATCTGATTGAGTTTGAGTGAAAAATCTGCTAAACATATCTCTAAGTGCAGACTTAATATAAAATTCCAAAGTTAATAATATTCTTAAAAATTATCTGTATTTTTTCTCTTGTAAACCGTGTTTATATGTCAATGCCGTATAAACATTTATTATCAATCTTATTGTTGTTGTATATAGCCACTAAACCTAAACTGCGGAAATATCCTAGATATATATAACATTACAAACGACTTGATTTATATATAAAAAATGCAAACCATTTAACTACAGGTATTTGTTCACAGAAACACCTGTTAGTAATTTTTGCGAATTCTAAGCATTTTTCGTTAATTTTTTTGAAATTACTTGGAAATTGTTTGAAGTACATAAATAAGTAGCATTTATTTTCCAGCCAATCTGTATTTATTCTATCAAATTGTATCTAAACGATTGATTATAATGTTTATATATTTTTCTATTGTTTCCTTGTTGTTTTTTCTGCATCAATGCCACTCCTTCCTTCCTTCTAGAATTCTTCAGCAACCGTTCGCTTCTTCAACCATTCAGATTACTATACCGTTCACGAAAACGATGCATTGCTGGCATCGGAAGTTCTCCACTCCACCAAAGATATCAAGTACATGGGATTGGAACCCAAGCTGAAGTATCTGGTGTTGAGTCGTGGGAATTATGAGCAGTTCGTCAGAGAACTGCTCCTGGTTAAACAGTACCGCGTGGAGTTGTTCATAAGACCGTCTCAAGGTCGCAACATGGATTGGACGGTCGAGTGTAAAGGCTCGCCAGGAAATCTGTCTCAGTTCGAAGACACACTGTTTAACAATTCCGGTAACGCGGTGGTGAATTCTTGCATCCTGAGTATCAAACACATAAAGAGTAACGTAAGTTGAATTTTCAATGAGTGTAACGTTTCGACTGGACGCACTCTTCTAGATGTTGGCCGTCGCGTGCATAAACACAACGGAATCGAAGTTTTTCCTCACCGAATTTCTGGACAACGAGTTCTACACCCAGCTCGACGTGCTGATAGCGCAAATCGGACCTAAAGAGTGCGTTATACCGCAGGGCGACGCCAAAGAATTGGTAACGTTGAAGAAAATCTTGCAGAGGTGCAACATCATTGTTATCGGGGCGAAGCGATCCGATTTTTCGGGCGACGACGTCGAGCAAGACTTGAACAGGTTGCTGTACTTCCACAAGACGCAGCAGCGTAATTGCATCGCTTTGCCGGCGACAAATTTGAAACACGCGCTGGGGAGTCTCCAGGCCGGCATTAAATATCTGAATTTAATTGATGATACGAATAATTTCAATCAGTTCAAGATTGATTCTACGGACATTCACAGGTGGGATAGAATTTATTTTAATAATTTTTTATTTTTGTACCCGTCATTAGCAAACTCTTTATAAAACCAAGTATTTAAATAGATATGTAAGAGTGGATACCGCAGCTATCAAAGCTTTAGAACTGTTCCCGGCACCTTCGACGACCGCCCAGCAAAACAAATGCGACAACATCTTCGGCTTACTGGACAACTGCGTAACGGCTCAGGGTCGCAGACTCCTCGAACAGTGGCTCAAGCAGCCGTTGAGGGACATAAATCTGATCAACGAACGTTTGGAGGTCGTCGAGACCCTGCTCAAGAACGCGGAGGCACGCTCAACGTTAACGACGAGCTGTCTGACGCGCATTCCCGACATGCTCATACTCGCAAAGAGGCTCTCGAACAAGAAGGCCACGTTGCAAGACTGCTACAAGATCTATCAGGTCGTCGACAGCATACCCGGAATGTTGAGCGTCCTGAAAGATACCCAGAACAAGTACGTTAAAGACATGCTCGTGGATCCGGTTAACGACGTTTTTAAAGAGCTGGAGAAGTATCAGGCCATGATCCAGGAGACGATCGATCTGAATTTGGTCGATAGGGGAGAGTTTCTTATTAAGCACAGTTTCGATGAGGAATTAAGCGGTACGTACGTAATTACCGACGATTGCAATACGATTCGTTATTATTTTAGTAAAAAACAAATTGTGTTTTTCCCAGATCTCCACGAGAAGAAATTGGAAATAGAAGAGAAAATGCAGCGGGCACTAAAGGCGGCCGCGTCCGATTTGGGCATCGAAATGGGGAAGGGGATTAAGTTGGAACGTAACGACCAGTACGGTTATTTCTTCAGGATGACGCTGAAGGACGAAGGCAACCTGCGGGACAACAGGAACTACCGAATCATCGACGTCATAAAAGGGGGCGCGAAGTTTGTTAACGATCGATTGTCCGATCTTAACGACAGCTATTGCGCCAGCAACAAATTGTACGAGAAACAACAACAGATTATCGTCCAGCAAATTCTGAACGTTGCAAGTAAGTTTGTTAGGGCTTAGAGAAAAGGAAATAGAAATAATAAATAGAGAGCCTTTGTCCCATTGAAATTCTTTCATTGTTCAGTGCTTCATCCCCCCAGCTCCTTATGGTTCCCCGTCAGCATAGCTGCCTCTCCGTTCTACCCCAACAACGGTATCCCTCACGAGCTCTCTAAGGTCGAGCGGTACATCACTCTTTATTACTTTGTTATTTACCATCTTCGTTAACCTCCTCAAATATAGCATGTTCAAGGCGCCGCACACCACAGCAAAGAAAACACTGTAATAGATCTGTCATTCTCTGTTTGCTGTTCCATTTTTACTTTCTCTCACCTGAAAGGTATAACGAGAAAGTAATGCATTCGGTCCAAAATTTCAACGGTGAGATTTTGATATACAGGGTGTCCAGAAAATATGCGCAAATACTGCAAGGGCATATTGTACAATTGATTTTAGGTGGGGTCCTTTATATAATTTTTTTTAATTTAGGCCTCCCCTACCAAGTTAGAGGC
>JAWQRJ010001378.1:0-16071 GCA_033557515.1 Diorygopyx duplodentatus
GGTCATCCTTTTTACAATCTCTGAAACGATATCGTGAAACTGGATGGAAGATATATTATACAGATGAAACATGGTGCGGCGCCAATCATTCAAAAAAATTTGGATGGGTAGAACGTATCCAGAATCCAGAAACCAGAGTAAATTTTGACCACTGCCGAGGTGGTGTTCAAGAGGTGAATGGATATAGAGGAGGAATTAAACGTCCATCAGGTGCAGGACAGCGTGTTATCATTCTGCATATTGGGACTGAGCACGGTTTTTTGGACGGTGCCTTAAAACGTTTCGTTGGAAAAAAAGGTTACGTTAATCAGGTCAGTAAACCAGGCAAAATATTCTGAATTCTATTTGAACAAATTGTGTAGATCACGCCAAGAAAATTGAGGATATGTACATACAAAGGGACCACCTTGTTGATATACAGATTGAACCTTTAATAATTAATTTAAAGGATGAAGATTCCTAAGAAAGTGACAACAGCAATGAAGAGAATACATACGATATGGACAATTATTTATAATTAATGCTAAGTTATTATCTGTTTGATTTTATGAAAAATGTTTTGACAATTTGTTCATCTTTATGTTTGGGTATATTAAAATTTGTTCTTTTACTTATTATAGAAATAAAATTATTTTTAACTTAACCAATGTAATACATCTGAACATGTATGATTTTGTATTTGCTGTTTTGTTTTTCTTAACGTAACATGGTAACATTTATTCCTATAATAAAGATGCCGGCGTTAAAGCGATTTTCCGCCTTGTTGAAATACTCGCCCCGTACCGCACGTCGCTTCGTCCCGCAATACATCTGCAGCGGATGCACACGCAAATTGTAAATATTTATAATTAATTTTCAATTGTAAATTTTGTACCGGCGCTTAAATAACTTGTTCCATATTTTTCAACACTATCCGTTGCAAAAACCGAACTTTGCAATAAAAGAGGAGAACGCACCACCGACTATTTTATTGCATTACTCCAGAAATAATGAGTATATAGTTACAAAAATTATGGTTCTTATAGACAATACTGTTTACTGCATGCTATGAAATTTTTATGTAAATTCGTTGCGTAGTTCTTTAGAAATTAATTATTAAACATGTTCATCCCAATCATATCGTCTAAAAACAGCACTTTTATTATTATTTCTTTTAATAAAACAATAAAGTAATGTAATATAATTTTGAACCTTTTACACGTTATAGAAAATTGATTCATCTATTCCCAGTTTTTGTTTTATTTAAAATGGTGTACAATTTCTTTTTTAATTCGCTTTCAAAGCCTGCGGTCAATACTTTTGACGGCGATAATAGTTGCTTATTATCAAAGGAAGTATTTAACACGTAATTCTTCATGGACATTAGACTTCATTAGCCGTGCCATTTGCCGTGCTAAACTGATTTATTAGAAAGAAGGTCGGAAATGTGGGTTAAGGTGAGTGAAAAACCGGCAAATATCCTCTATTTGCCCCAGTCAATATGCGCCCGAGTACCCGAGGGAGAAGGTTCCGTAGAAGCTGGTCAAAAACAAATATTATGTATTCTGTCATTGCCAAATCTGTCACTTGACAACTATACATAGCCATGTTAGCTATTATACAACTTGCAGGATTGAATTCATTGGAAATGACTCTGAATACGAAGTGGACCAAACAGCTGAAGAGAATAACATTTACATTTTAATGATACACCATTTATAGACAATAGACTCGCATTCGAATAATATATTTTCTTAAAATTACAGTATGAAATTTTTTTCTCTGAAACATAAATTACGTTTACACTTGCAACTAATAGACGCATTTTCTCATTTTATTTCCAATAGATCAGTTTTCTAATTGAAAAGCCTTCAAAGCATAATTAATAGTTCACGCTGAACAAGACCATTAATTAAAATCGGTTACTTGAGTGATCTATTTTGTAAGACGAAATGTTGGAGAGATATGAATCATCAAATTACTAACAGGAGGATGAACACGAAGGCTTCGAAATGACTATACATAAGGACGCAGTGACAGGATGCACGGCTTCCGGTCACTAACACAAGGTGCAGTTGAAGATTTATGGCCTACTGATTCTTATCGATTTATAGGTAACAAGTCGAGTATACGTAAAACGCGGGTTAAATAATTATTTTATCAACCACAATTTTTCAGCAGATATTAAGAAATTAAATTAACATTAAGCAATGACATTTAATGTAATATCAAAATAACGAAAGGGTTAACGTCTTCGTTAATGAAAGCCTTATTGCGACGTAAATTAAAAGATTTTAATAAACTTTTATTGTCTGCTTGACATGTACTAAGAATTATATTGGAATTTAATATAAGTTTCTTTCCCAAAGTGCCTTTGATGTTCAAAGCGCGGATTTACAGAGCTGCAGGATGAGCTGCGAGGCAGTTGTTTTACGAAGCTCTTATTCTTTCTATTATAAACTATGCATTCAGAGGGAATCAAACCAAAAAAGTGTACTATTCGCTTACGGCATGGAAATAAAAACTTTACGCCAACCAAATTATTAAATGCAATATGGATCATGCAATATGTATTAGCGTCGTATATCGAATAGTGGCTTCCATCGATTCCGTATAAGTCACTAAAAATAGACAGCGCTAGCAGAGATAGCTTTCAGGGTGCCTGAATATTTAATATGTCCATCAGCGACGTTGAAATAAATATTTCGCTGGACCAACAACTCGAAAAGTTTTGTTTGATTTTCCAGAATTATATTATGTCTTTAAACTTTACCAATATCTATTATTTATGATAGTACTGGCGGCGTAAATCATCACACGACTTTTTCTCACTTAGTTTAAATTTTGAGGGTACTTTTCTTCTTATAAATTTATGAAAGATATATGATATGCAAATATTGTTTAATAATAGAGGAACCCTGCTAAAAATCGATCGATTTGCGTATTATTCTTAAAATTTTAATTGGTGCATAATTGTAATACAGTGAAATTAGGTTAACTTAATGTAGTCATTAACGTCCTACATTAAACTAATGCAGGTCAAATAATATACAGGTGTCTAGCTATGCAACGGTATGCAACTAAAGTTGCATAGTGTGTAGAAGAACTGGGATACCTGCATACGAGGTGTTTACTGTAGACTGTCCAGTAGAAATATATGGGGAACGGATAAAGGTAAAACTATGAAAATTTGGGTTTGAATATGGTAGGAAGAGAACTAAAAGATAAAATATTTTCAATAAACTAGCGGTTTCGGTTATACAGGTAGTTGACAACAGCTTTGTTAATTTAATACATAATACGTTTGCCAGGCCTAAACTTAATCATTTTGGAGATATGGAATTTTTTCGCAAAAATTATGCAACCACAGCAACATTTTGAAAAATCGAATTTTTATAACTAGACTAGATGCAATAATGTTCATACTTCATTAACCATTAGTTGAGACATTGAACTTTTCACAAGTTCGGCGGGGCATTCTTATGTATATTATCTACAAAATTGAATTTTGAAATAAGTATATTTTGAAATAAGAATTTTGAAAGTTCAAATGACAAAAAGTAATTTTGTTTTAAATGGCACCTACCCTTGCTGCAAAAGCGATCGTTTGACAATACATTCATTTGTTGTAAATTGAGTTGCCTACCAATTAGTTATCAATTTTGATGTTTGTGTAACTTAGGTTGGCTGATTCCATATTTAAGGTGAAAAATTAATGCAGATATCAATTGGAAATCGAGTTACCAAGACACTTCACGTGCTTAGTTCTTGACGTTGACAAGTCCTTGCTGTGTTCTAAAATCGCAACTAATAATTACTCCAATGTTCATATTAAGAATTTACTATTATTTCTCCTCACTTCGTGCCGCTGTGGCTGATTTTGACATATCTCGTTGCTCAATGCAGAAGATTTTAAGGAAAAACACATTTCATCCTTTTAAATTTTCACCATTTGCAGCGATGCATCCACAAGACAGGGCAAAGACGAGAATTCTGTGAGATGGTTCTAGTCCGCCTACAAGAAGAAGCAAGATTTTTGGAAAAAAAAATATTTGGACGGACGAAGCGAAATTTTCTCGAGAGAGGATTTTTAATCGTCGAAATCTTCGCTTTTGTGCAGACCAAAATCCTCATGAGACGCTCGATCGGGACTCTCAAAATAAATTTAGTTTCAACGCATTTTGTTTGTTGTGCAACAACCAATGTCGGTGTTTTATTTACGACGACATTTTAAATGGGGTAAGATGTTTGGAAATCCTAAGAACCGTGGTGGCAGACTTTTTAGAGATATTAGCATTAAATAAACTATAATATATAATCGTGTTCACTGCACTGCTCATGTGACACATGAATTGACCAATAACTTCGAAGACAGATGGTTTCGAAGATTGCGTCCATGGAACTGGCCTGCAAGATCGCCAGACCTCACTCCGATGAATTTTTATCTAATGAGTCACATCAAAAACGCTGTGTATTTTACCCCGGTGAACACGAGAACAATTTGAAAATCCAGTTCGAAGAGCTTTGATGCCTAATCCGACTCAAATTCGAAATGCAACTGTCGGTGGAGTTCAAACAAGAATTCTGATTTGTTTAGAAAGAAATGGAGAACGATTTGAACATTTTCTATAGTAATCTATCTTTATTAGTAATTTAGTAGTTCACATCTCGGTTAATAAAGTATAAACATTATCGCATAAGTCCAATTAGGAAAATTCGATTTTTCAAAATGTTGGTTTGGTCCAGTTGCTTTTCCATGACAAAATGGAATTGCAAATTCGGATATTTTTTGTTAAATGTCCTGTACGTTCTACTTACTATTTTTTGTCATCGGCACATGAATAATAAATAAATTCATAATATCAACATTGAAGTAATTGTTAGTTGCCATTTTAGAACACATTAAGGACTTAGTCAACGTTGTCAAGAACAAAACATATGAAATATCTTGATAACGAAAATGAATGAAACATGAAAATTGATAACTAATTGGTAGGCAACCCAATTTACAACAAATTAATATATTGTCAAAGGATCGCTTCTGCAACAAAAGATCGAAAAATAATATAAAATAATTTTTCGATAAGATAAAAATAATTGATAGGTGCCATTTAAAAAAATCACTTTTTGTCATTTAAACTTTTCTTACTGCAAAATTCAATTTTGTAAAGGATATATGTAAGAATGTCCCGTCGGGTGTGTATCTGAAAGGTTCAATGTCCCAACGTGGTTAATGAAGTATGAACATTATCGCATTATGAGTCTAATTATGAAAATTCGATTTTTCAACATGTTGCTGCGGTTGCATAATTTTTGCGAAAAAATTCAATAGATAAGTTTAGGCCTAGCAAACGTATTACGAAAATTGTTGAAAATGGAATGTAGATTAAGAAAAAAATATAAAATTGCGTCACGCCATTTAAATTAACAAAACTGTTGTCAACTTTCGGTACCGTCAGCTTATTGAAAATATTTTTATTTAGTTCTCCTCCTACCGTATTCAAATCCAAATTTTCATATCTCTAGCTTTATTCGCTCCCCATATATTTCTAATGGACGGTCTACTATAGACACCTGTATATTAGAGTGGTGTTATAATTATACACGACTGAAATTACTGTAAAATTGTATTTGAAATGTTTTTCGTGAAACGAATTATAATAGGACTAGAGATCGTACTGTCAACTTTCTGTATTGAGCAAATGTCATTTGTTGCAACAAAAAAACTCCTAAACGATACGACTCTGGGCAAATATATATTTAATAAAATCGATCATAAATTCGATAACGAATTCGAAAATGTGATAATATATACGGTCTTCTGTTTAAAAAACTGAAGTTGCATAGTATCTAGAGGAAATGGGATACCCTGTATATTATGAAATAATGTTATACCATAGAAGAGTGAAAGTACCGTAACATTTATTTGAAATATTTTTCCTGAAACTAATTATAAGATGGGCACTATACACGCCTCTTACATGGAAGTGCCATATACTTCGGCTGTTTTGCCAAAAATATGCAAACGGAAGAATTGTCTAAAGTATGCGTAGATTTAGGTTTTGAAAGTACTGTTTGCCGTATTTTCATAACTGTAACTATTTAATTTGTTATGAACACTAAACGACAAGAAACTCCGAAACAAGCGACATTATATTTTGGCCGCGATTGTGAGCATTACCTGCGACCGCCGGCGGAATTTGTCCACTGCGCTTCAGAGTCAAAAGAGCTAACGACCCTTTGTTTAAAGAAGCTAAACGGTTTAAACAAGGTGAAATTAATCCACGCGACTTTCGTATGGGCGAAACCGTAGTCTAAACGTATCAAAGTGAAGTTGATAGTACAGGCTGAAGTTATCGGTTAAACTGTTCTGCAACAAGAATTCATAGTTGTGTACGGTAAATCACCGGTAAATGTATAATATGTAGTTACTATCGGTCCATACCGGAAGATAATTGGCGCGCCATGGTACCATTTCGGCGAAAATCCGAGAATAAAAAGACGTTTTATTATTTGGAGCAGTTGATAGTTGTTTTAGAAATACCCCTTTGGTTACTAAATCGTTTCAGCCCAATAAAAATAGGTGAAGCTGTGCGCACATTGAACAAACGTATTCGGCCGAATTTATTCAATATTCGTTTTCAAATTCTCGTCTCTATCTCCATATAGCAAACAAATGTGTTCAGTCAGTCAGCTTCGCTAGAAATTGGTCCATCGGACTCTAAAGAGTTCAGATACAACTGTTACTTGACTCCAACATTACAATAACGGCAAACATGTTCGTAGATGCGTATAAACGTGGTTCACACTGACATTATTCAGACAAACGAACATTCTTTGATTTACCGCCCATGTAAGCCTCGACGAAAGCGAACGTGTGTTCGTTGATATTGGCCCCTACGTACACATTCAGAGAATGAATTCGTTCACTACCATTCGTTCATTCGCTTAGTGTTTACGCAGCCTAAGCAATATAAAATAGTGTATGAGTGCAGGTTGAGCAAAAGATACCCTTTGTTCAGTACATTCATTTTCGAAAACCAAATTGACGGTGCGAAAAGATAATCATCTATGTAGAATTAAAATTTCTGGGGAAATAATAATTTTTTGTAAGAAGAAAAGAAATACGATTTCAATCCATTTTAATTTAAATAGGTAAACATAAACGCATAAATCAGCAGAAACTTTCACAATTTTTTCAGTGAAAAAAAATGAAGAAGCAAATCCGAAAATGAAGAAGCAAAGAATTACTACTACAATACTACTACAGATACTAAACTACTATAATAACTTATTTTAAGCGGTGCACATATGTGATCTTCTTTCTTGGACCCTTTAAAACAGCGACTGATTAGTAACGGTTTTGTAGTTCTTTAGTTTGACGTCGGAATTAAGGTTATATGAGGTGGCGGAGCGGCCAAAATGTGTTTTTAAATTTTAATTTTGTTTACTTCTAAATTTTCAGGGGCTGTAACTTATATTTGAAACATATTTTCCTGGAACGAATTATAAGAGGGCTTCACTCGTACTACGTTCTATATTGCACAAACGCATTTTTTTTCTTCAAAAAATGCCCAATACCTCATAAACAGTGCAACTTTGGCCAAATATGTACTTAATAAAATCGACCATTCTATCGTTCTATCTAAAATTGCATAACGTCTACACAAAAATGGGGCATAAAAATGTTTATATATACAAATAAAAACTGGGGGGGATAAAATACTGTAACTTTTATTTAATACTGGAAATATTTTTTGCTGAAATGAACTGTAAGATAGCTAAGGTTCGTATGACCGACCTTCTATGCTAAACAAACGTCAGTTTTGTAAAAAAAAATCAACGACTCCTGAACGGTGCTACTTTCTATGTGCCAAGTGTACATGTTTCATAAAATCTACTATAAATTCGAAAAAGAACTCAAAAATATAATAATATACAGGGTGTTTCATTAAAAAAATGTTTGTAGTTACTAAGTGGGGCAGTACTTTCTGTTTGTACTTTTATGTAGGAGAAAGTAACAAAAGTCTACCAGATTCTCGTTCGAAAACTGAGTAGAGAACGGTAGTCACCAAATACACGGCACCTCCACCAAAACGTCACAACAGCTGAATCGCGTTTAGTTAAATTAAAAATACATAGGTCCGGTTGTATACAGCATCGTTAACTTCGTGTCAAGTTAACAACGCTGTCAAGCAATCTGGATAATTCAAATTTGGAATTTCAAATTATCTAACCTGATTGGCTATTTTGATCATCAACTATGCTTAATGCAACCCAACTATTAGGTTATAAGGTTACTTTGTTGACTATGGGATCTCTACCATTTGCCATTATAATACAGAGTTATTTATAAGTTTCTTATTCCAATAATTCAATTAATTCAGCTTCTTCCACAACCGTTGCAAGATTTTACGATTGAAAATGGCTAATGCAACCATTAACAATTCTTGGATGTTAATGTAAAGAAGAAACTAGCTTTTCGCCAAGAACAAAATCCTCATTTACAAGTTTCAATTTTTGAAAAATGGCTGTTTATATCTATTTTTTCCAACATTCGTTAACAAGGAATTCCATATCAATTGTTGCAAAGACAGTCATATCGAACGTTCAATTTTTACCTCAGCGTGTGGTCGGCGTAAACGATTGCCCGACTAATATACCTTTCTGAACTACAAACACCATACACCTTATTTGAAAGAAGATTGTACTGAATTGTAGATATAGCATGTTAAATGTATTGTTTTCAATTAAATACAGTGCTTCCATAAATTGAGATCCACGTGACCAAAATTAGTTTTAAAATTGGACATTTTATTTATTAAATTACTTTCTTCCTAAGATATCTCTCAAAAAAATACCTGTTCAGTTTCGTAATTTTTGCTCCAATATCTGTAGTATTTGAATCGGTTTGATCGGTGATTCGAATTAATCTCCACTGCACAGTCCATGGAACAACGTCAAACAATACCATAAATGGTAATTTTAAACACTATGACTTTGCAATTTACATGGCGTAAGTCGGCATAAACGTATTAAGATTAGTTACTATTTTGGTTGGTAATTTCATTTCTAGTCTGTTGAAAAATGGTGGATACAAAGGTACAGGGCGCTTTTATCTTAATGGCACTTCCGCAGCGGGATATGGGATCCCAGCAAATATTTATAGAAGGAACGACTGCAATTATTGCAAATATCTCATATTTATTAGCTGTGTTCGAGTTACAAATTCCCAATAAATTCTTAGAACAATCGTTTTGTATTAAAGATAAAATTGGAACTAAACTTTGTTCCGTAACAACGAAAATAGTGGTCTAGTCCACTAACCCTGAACTGAGCCTAAAAAAACCTGAACTTCTAGACTGTCTAGACATTTTAAGAAATCGAACAAATCTATTAACAGATTTTAGATTGCAATGTGAATATTTGTACAAAGTCCAAAGCAATTGATTCAAAAATTGGCTGCTTAAACAGGTATTCCAAGTTCGTATAAAATAAGTCTACACTATTACGTATAAAATAAATATTAATTCCTTTGTAGGATTGTCCTGATAAGTTAAAAACAATATTTTCGAGAACAGGTCTGCAAGAAAGTTTAGAAGGAGAATCCAGACTGGAATATCTTGTGCGATCACTCGAATAAATGAACAAGACGTTAGAATTAATTTTTAACATTTTTATTAAAAGTTTTAATTTGCAAACATATAACCACAACGAAAGCATTATAACTAAAATTAAATGAAAACATTTCTAATGCATAGATCTAATGACTAATATTTGCCTGTTTCCCAGTTTCGCAAAGGTAAGAAGTAGGAAAAGGCAACACTATCCGAAACGTGTTCGCTTTAATAAGATAATAGTTAATAGTTTCAAGACATTATAAAATAATAGTTACAAGACAGTTCACTCCAGAAATTTGTTAATGGTTTAATAACAAAATTTGATATTTCTGTGGTAGTTAAAGAAAGATCTATCAGTTGTTCTTTTTTTTGCAGACACAGCTCGGTTGGTGTACTTTCAAATGGATTTATTGCCAAATTACAATCACCCAATTCAATGCCTTCTTCCGCGACAAAATATTTGCTGAAAGTACTGCTCAAGTTTTCTAAATGACCCTCCACTGTCTTTAGCAACATACGTGTATGATTTTCTTCCGGCTGGTAACTCTTGATCAATTCACATTGTGGGAAACACCTCAACAATATTTTCTTTTCATTTGTTATTCCATAACTATATTTTCTTATAAAAATCGTAGACCCTTTCACTTAAAGGAAATATATTTGTATTATTTCCCTAAAGATACAATTACCTTGCAGTTTTACTATGGCAGAAAAACATCCATTAACTGTATTAATTAATTAGTTATACCTGGTAACCCACAGTATATACAATGTGTTGTATAACTTTTTGATCAATATAAAATCATTTTCTTTATTTGTTGCTGTATTGAATGCATGCATATCAAATGTAGAGTGATAACGTGGAAATAGAACAACGTTAAATGCGACGTATACCATAGAATAAAAAGGTTATTTCACTGCCGAGAAACAACGAACAAAATCAATATCTCGTCCGGTTTCTAGGAGGAAGACGGTTAGTGATTTATAATGCGGAACAGGCTGATATCGCATTTCGTACACCGACGACAAGGGATTGGGATTTGGGGACCGAACCGGCACCCAATGAAATGTAGGTAATGAACTGGGAACACACGGACGGGAAATTGGAATATAATTTTCCACGAAATACTATTTACCGAAATGTCAGTGGTAGATAATAGAGCAGAGAACGGCGACTCATGGGAAAGGTTTGACATTGTCTAGAGTGTAATCGTATCCCCCTAATAACGGAGCAAATATGAGAAAATATGACAGACCTTTTCTTCTGGGGCTGTAATAATGATATCTAAAACATTCCCGCAGCTTGGAAAACTTTTCTATGCATTTTTCTGTTTGCAATACTTTTGTTATACAATATTGCTCGCGATAAGTTGTAGATGTAGAAGTCCAAAATGGATAGACTCACTTTAACCTTACATTATGTTTATATACCCAGTGTAAAGTTATTCTTTCTGAGATTGCTTTTATATGGAAATGAGCATTGGAGAACGTGGAATAAGCTCGAATCGATTATATTTTGCGATTATCTAGAGACGTTATGGTCTATTCATAGAACTTGGCAGGTTTGAAGTGTATTTCATCTTTAACGACTCTCTGCTGACAATTGTATGTCATCTGCCTTCCTTTACTTGTTTTTCCCTTTGAATACTAGGAAGGGGCACTAACGAGGTGTATTGACTGATGATACACTGTATACGTGCTGCGTATATGTACCTTAGATTTTACACTGTTGCACATTTCAATTCCAATAATTCTACTACAATAAAGGCTTTTTTTATTTTTACAGCAAAGGCTTAGAGACTACCACTGCCATTCCCCTCCAAGAAGGAAGAGTGCGGATTTAAGGCCAATCAATTTCTTTCTAAAGTCCACATCTTCAAACGAATCAACCGCGTCTTTGCATAAATTATGAAAAAGTAACCTGGATAACATTGCCGGCAATGTTGAAACTGTTGTGGATTCTATCGCTTTAAAATTACCCGTAAATTTTTACTTTAAACTAAATTAAAATACAGTGCGTTGTAATTAAATCATTCGGTTATTAGGTTACTGTTCCTATTATATTTATTTTTGCAGCGCGAATCGTACTATTGTTACGCTTTACGACTCTTGAAAAGTAAATTACAAATTTAAGTGTATTAAATGTCTAGTTCGTATAGTGCAACCATTTAATCAACCTACTTTTCACACGAGTACAGGCTTGCCTTTTTATTATATGAGGGATATAGCGCTCATTCCGGTTTCTAGGGCAAACGATAACTATATTTTAAACTGATTCTGGCAGAAAACTAATTAAGGTTCCGCCAAGGGATATAAGATACGACCGGACTCTTGAAAAGGTCAACTGCAACTGAAGGTGGCAACATGTGCATAGACATAAACAGGGTATTTTATGCTTTATTGCAAGTAATCGTTATTACTTGCACAAAACAAGACTTTTCACTTAGTGATTATTATAAGATAACTCATATTTTCTGCCTACATTTTACTTTTTTCGTGTAGTTTATCGCAGGGCTGAATGTAAGAGGGAGCGGAGAGGGGATGTAATATACAACATTTGTAAAATTTAATTTAATAAATACACGTATTAGTCTATGCCATCATTATTATTATTTGAATTCGTTTATTCGTTTGACACCAAAAAGATCGTTATCAATGTTGGACTCTTCTCTCGTTATGTATTTTAACATTCAAGATGAGAATTCAATTTGTAGCATACTGCTATCCAACATATAGCAATTGTGAAGATAAAACAGTAATGTATAATGTACTAATGCCATGGGGCTTAGACTCGTCAATTAAGTAGAATAGACAAACAATGGCTTACATTTAGTTTTCCAATAAACGTAACACTTAAAAACAAGAAGAATTAAAGTTACACAAGAATGAAACAAAAACTACGTGTAATATTATTTGAATATAACTAAATTAGTGGATATATCAGTGACCATCTTTAACTTTCTCTTACTCTAAATGTCAAAGAGAAATATTGGATTCGGTCCAAAATTTTGATGTTGAGATTTTGATATATCTTGACAAATTGTGCCATTCTAAGATTAATGCTACCATTTTTGGACATTGGTCTGCCTCATCATTTATTTTATTTTATTAAACATGCATTTGGCCAAAGTCTCACCATTTAGAACTTTCACCGTTTACATTCTTTTGCAAGACATGGTATTTGATTAACATGGAGTTGTTTCAAATAAAAGTTACAGTATTTTTTATCTCCTATAACATAGCATTATTTTCATATGTACAACTGTCTGTTTATTCTAAACACTAATTACCTTCAGTTTTTTAATGGATTCTATTTTATGATAATATAATATATAATATAATTGTTCTTTTGAACAAAGTGCAGATCCGCAGTCAGAAAAGCCTTTACAATTGCTACAAATAAAACCGTAGGATTGAAAACAGGTCCTGCTAAGTTAGGTAATATGTTCAACAAATGCTCGGTAAACTAGAAGAATATATTACCCCTATTTTAAGAATAAAAATAAGAAATAAATAAGAATTTTTTCATGGAAAAAAGTCTAAGAACGTCTAAGAATGTTAGAACGTTCGCCCGGAAAGTGAAAGACGCGGGTTCGAGGCCCGTCTCGGAGACGTTTTTTTCCTTGAAAAAATTCTTTGGTATGTTCAACAAATGTTAACTTAGAATCACACCGAACGCCCAAATCAACACAGGAAACGGATGACGGAATCGCGGTATCGCTTAATACATTAATTGATTAGGTATAATTCCAACGTTCTTCCAACAATCTTTTCGACAAAATATCTAGTATGTAATATCAAGTATGTGGAATACGAAAAAAAAAGGATTTGTACCTATAATTTGTACCTACAAATGTGTACCATTCTGGACACGACTTCATACGTAAACCTGGTTCGCCATAGTCTGACAGACTAGCACGTTAAGTTAAACAACATTTTGAGAAATCCTGTAGACCACGTTGGGTAGAAACCAAGGATTCTAGACATGTTCAAAATAGGTCATCTTCATAAGCTTTCGTCGCATCGGTTGTGACGTAGTTTGGATAGAAAAGGTTAGTTGTGACGTAGTTCGGATAGTTGTGCCGATCAGATATGCAACCGAATATATAGGGTGTTTCTATGAGATGTACCCAAACTTTGCAGAAGTATTCTATATATCCTCCTGATGAAAAAAGTTCATATAAATATATGTCCTGAAATGCTTGATTATTAAGATTCAGCTTCTTTTGTTTTTTGTTTATTTAATTTATAAGTTGGAGCAGTAAACAAAACGATAAATAATTAAATCTTCTAAATTTAAACCATCACAGCAATTAAATTGAATGTTCGAAATGTCCTCCATCACCTGCAATACAGGATTCACACCGTCCTCTCATCGAGTTCCAAAATTCGGGAGGACGTGTTCCAAAATTCCTGGAGTGTTCCTAATTATATGAAAAATCTGCTAAATACGTTACCATAAAATTTGTACTGTAGGAATGGGGATTCTATAAACTAGTGCTTTAAGATGGTCACACAAGCAAAAGTCAAGCGAATAGAAATCGAAGTATTTAGTCGCTCATCCAACCGGCCCTCCTCTTCCAATCTATCTACCATGATACCTACTGTTGATATATGGGTACCAGACTGAATTGAGGTAGCGCTCCATCTGCAATAACCAAGAATGATGTCAAATATTCAATGTAATTTCTTCCATAAGAGCAGATAGTTCACCTTCTAAAAAAATTCCTGTAAATTGGTCCGTTTAGTCTCGCTGGCAAGAAAAAGGAACCAATCAAGTAATCCCTAATGACAACAGTCCACACATACAATATACAGAACATCAGGCGTTCAAAGTCAGTTTCTAGGAGAGCCTGGATCCGTTGGTTATGGTATGGTTACTACAATTGTTCTCATAACACCCCCCATACTGTTGCACAGGACACTTGTAATTCTGTAGTTATTATCCTAGTGCTTGTTTCTGGATTCTCACCAACTATCTCTAGAATTTGAGCTACTATTCTTTAAGGCCCCAAATCTGCTAGGACTTTGGCAAAGATCCCTGTTCTTGATTAGTTTTACAACTTAACTTTTAATTTAGGTTGTTCCATCTTGCAAATATAAATGTTAAGAAAAACGAGTAGAGAAGTTCTTTTATTTGCCTTTATTGATTTACAAGGAAACCGGTTTCGAACTTACAAGTTCATCTTCAGTCCTTTATAGTCATTATTAAAACATCATAGGTGACGGCATAAGTAGAAAACGTTGGCAGCATTCGTTAACAAAACAGTAGAACAAAGGGCGAGAAATTAAAGGGACGACACAAACACTTTAAAATCTTATATAACAATGTCATATTATATATTGTTATATTATTATATATTATTTTATATATAAAATCTTATATATAAATGTTTGTGACACGTTTTAAAATCAAGGTATTTTTCAAACGTAAATAACGGCAAGTGAGGGCAGTGGAAATTTAAAATCAACAGTAACTGCATGTTATTAATTACTATTGACTTTAAAACAGTTACTTGAAGTTAACAACAACAGTGTTTTGGTAAAATATATACCAAATTAGTATGTTCATGAAAATACTAAACGATCAAAGAATTTATTTGAAATTTTTATGGACTGCTACTAGCATTATCTTTGTATCGCGTCCCGAATTTACTGTAACTATCACGTGAGTTCCGTAAGAGTTATAGACCGATAACGGTCCGCGTGCATTCCAGAACGCATCCGTTCAAAACTCTCTGACGATGAGAGCAAAGCCTCGAAAACACTTTTAGTTTAAATATGGGGATAAACTACGGATTATTTAATAAATAAGAATATTACAGCACCATCTAGCGGCAGAAAATTTGCTTTTTTTGAAATGAATAAATTTCTCGTCTAGGTTTTGTCTATGGCTAAGTCATATGTTTAAAAAAATTGCTACTTTAGCAAATTTGATATTATATGTATAGCACCGTTTAGAGAAGATCGTTGGGTTAGGTGAGAGAAAGTCGTGTGAGTGATCCACACCAGTTGATTTCTATTTTCATTTAAATACTTCCGCCATGCCCATATCTCTGTTCTTATTGGGCGTACTTCTTCTTCCTACTCTTTTTTCCCGTTTACACATTCCTTTATAGCCCCTTCATTCATCTTTACATCGTTCTTTTGTATAATTTCCACCTTTCCATTTCCTCAATTGCCTTCTTGCTATCTTTTTTTGCACCATTGCTTCATTTTCTCATCTGTCTGTTTTTGCACAACTTCGTATTATCCGTCTTCCGTGGCCTCATTCACTTTCCTTATCAACTCATCCATTCCTTTGTCTTCTTCGTGTTCTTCCCTCTCTATTTCGTTTACTTTTTCCCTGTTTCTCCTTTCCTCTTCCTTTCACTCTTTATTTCCACCTTCAGTGATGGATGATCGGAGTCCACTGAGTCCCCCTACGTTAAATCTTTCCACCTGCCCCAAGCTCTTCCTTCGTCCATGTTGC
>JAWQRJ010001379.1:0-16070 GCA_033557515.1 Diorygopyx duplodentatus
TAATAATACATTATACAGTGTCCCAAGGAAAACAGTCCACCACAAATATCTTTGCTTTCCGCATAAATGGCGAAACACGTCAACCTTGATTTGAAGGCGGACATCTTTTAGCATAAAATTCGTTTTCCTGATTCGGAGTTTCGAAACCTGAACCTCTAGAAGATTTACGTAACAGAATTATTGGGGAATGTCATTTGGTAACTTCGAAAATGTTCAATAATGTTCGTAGATCAGTTAGTTCTGATGATGCCGTCTGCAATGAGCAGAGAAACGTCAACGGAGAGTTTCTTCACAGACGCGGCGATCACCGAAAAGCCAAAAAATATGAACACCGGCCGCGAAAGCCTACAACAACGTTTAATGTTCGTAGACATTTCTAAGAGCAGTTGTGCTTTTGTATAGAAGTCAACGGATACCATTTATAACATTTAATAAAATAATTCAAAGCAATCAATAACATTATTTTTACCCACCTATCTGCTTTTTTTTGTAGAACGTAACATAAAACATACAAAACAAAAACATGGTCATGTAGAGAACGAAAATACCTTTCATTGAAAGTATCACACGACCCACGATTCAATTTAATTTTTTTATGGGGCGCCTCTGTCTTGTGGGGGGATGAAAAGGAGAAACGAATTGTATGCTAAAAGATTCTCTTCAAATGAAACTTGACGTGTTTCGCCATTTCTGAGGAAAGCAATTTCATTTTCCACACAAAAGATATTTGTGTGAACTGTTTTCCTTGGGACACCGTTATATAAAGAATGCGATAAATCCACAAGAAGCAATGTGGGACGTGATAAAAGCTCTCTCATTGCGCATCGACTTAATTATTTATTTGCATCTGTTGCAGAAGAAACAATAATAAAGCTCCCAGTAATCTCCTAATTAAACCAGTTTATGCCAGAAATACTATGTCTTGCTTCTCTGCTCTCACGAATGAGGAAGAGGTTCAATCCATCATAAAAAGACTTAAGACTAAAACAAGTGAAGACCTATGGAATGACAACAAGTTCCTTAAAGGACATTGTAAATGAAATTGCACCTCTCCTGACAGCTGTGATCAATAGATGTCTTTGCGAGGGTTTCTTCCCAGATGAAATGAAACATGCCAAGGTCATTATCAATGTTACCTGTTCTATCCAAAGTATATGAAACAATAATAAAAACAGAATTATATCTTTCATGGGAAGAAATAACCTTTTCAACAATAACTAGCATGGATACCGTAAGAACTGATTTACACCTTAGATTTACCGTAAAAACCTGTTGTGACCTTAGCAAAGCTTTTGATATAGTCAACCGCAATATACTGATGCAAAGGTTTTGGTACTATGGAATAAGAGGTCTACCATATAACATCCTTTAATCTCACCTTGGGAATACGGAGCAGCGAAAATGGCACAATCAAGTAACTGAATTCCAAAACAAAACAAAATGGTATACCACAGGGATCCATTCTAAGGCTAATTTTGCTAACCTTCGAGCTACAGTAGAACCTTATGAGATGTACACTTTGCACTGTATGCAATTATTCAGCAATTATTAAGGTTCGATGTCCCCTTGCTGTTGCAACGTTTCTCAAAAATTTGTTTTGATATATTTACTTGTTCCCAAGTAATCCGAAATGACAATTTTTAAATTTGCACCCTGTATATATTATAAGTGAACTGTAGACGAACCCTAAAAACTCTCTACGTGTGGTAATTAACTGTTGTTTCTAATTCCATAATCATTTACCTTTTTTATTGTAAATTGTGTTTATGATTCTAAAAACTGAGTTTTTTCTTTTAAGAAGTGCATATGTTTTTCATGTTTCTTAAAGGTTTCTTTAAAATATGGTGAAATGTTAATGTTAGTTATTATAGTATACCGGGTGTCCAAAAATATAGACTATCTTCATTATTCGGAAAGATTGCCCTAATTATACCCTTTCAATTGGGTCACTCCGTACAATTCTTAAGAATCCTCCTCTTAATGCTGTTTTGAGATATATTATTTAGTTTGAACAGATTGAAAGTTGCATATCATCGTATTAAAAATGAAGTGGGGATTTCCAGACCGTATAAGAAACTGTTTTTAAACCACAGCTACCCTGTTTAAAGAGTTTAATCAAAAATACTATATTGTAAGCCATTGTGTGAACATACCATAAAAAATACTGTGAAGGTACTTCAAGTATCTAGAGTTAAAATAAAACATATACATGTATATGATATTTGAAAACACTATTTTTTCAATTATTCTGATTTTATAAGTATGTACATAGAAAAACAGTTTTAAAAAATGTTTTTTTATAAAAATTATAGTGGTCGAATTTACGATTTTTAAGTTTCGATCGAAGTTTTTCAATTAGCGAATTTTTTACTGCATATTTGATTTCATATTGCACGTTTGTTGTCCAATTTACAACAATTCTTGTAATACATTTTTAGAATAGCTTCTAAAATAGTTCGATCATCACTGCATGGTCGGTCTGGGTATATAATGTTGACAGTTACAGCAGAACATTATAAATATGTTCTGATCAATATTTTCTTTGTTGGCCTTGCTGTATTGAAAAGAACATATTTTTTGTTTGTGCCACATATATGAAGATTAAATTTCATGTTAAGATGATGTTTGAACTTCTATAAAAACAGATGAGAAGATGGAGGGTGTTTTTGCAAAATCAACTTAGACTAATTTAAGATCATTTAAAAATGTTATAGGATGGAACACTGCTCAGATCATTTAAAAATGTTATAGGACGGAACACTGCTCTTATTCAGAATAGAGCATTTTAATTGAACACAATCAAAGTTACACAGTTTTTAAGATCCTAATTTGCTCGTAAATTGGTGAATAACCATTCCCCCTATTTTTGTTTTGAGTGGACACAATTTTTTTGCCAACACAAAACACATTTAGCTCTGCAATAACTTTTTTCCCTTGCACGTGTTTCGATAGAATTATCCAGAAGTTTTCAAAGGTTTAATGACAATGTAATAATGTTGTTGTTGTCATGGTTTTGTAAACTAATCACCTTCTGGTTAGGCTACAGACTTCTTTATCTTCATCCAGTACATCCAGCAGCAGAGAATTTATAAGATGAATCTGTTGATTCATTAGACGTACTGTTTGTTTGCGTTTGTAATTTTCAAAAGCTTCTAAGTTTTTTAGTGGCAAAATTGTAAAAATGAAATATTATTCAGTGACGGCATATGACGGTTGTGTTCAATTCTTTGTGTATAATATCGAAATTTTTAAGCGTCTGTGATACCAAAACACAATGTTTTAGGGAAGATCTAATTCAAAAATTCGGTCCCCTAAATTATCCATAAAAATGTTAGCGAAAAGTAGAGAAATTGGACTCCCATTGGTAAATCATCTTTTTCTAAATACATTTCGTTATTGAATGTGAAATAAGTTTGATTGGTACAAAGATCAAATAATTGAATTAATTCTAACCTTTTCACTAACTCTATATTGTAATTGATCAAAATGGTTTAATAATTGTTATATAATAATATAATAATAATAATTGTTTAATAATGCAATACGTTTTTGTGGGGCATTTTTGAAAACATATTTGTTACATAAAAACTAACTAGTTTACAGTTTGGTGGAAAGTGTTATTTACTAATTCAAAACAATTTTTAACGGAATATTTGGGTTTGTATTGTAGTGATTTTGTAGTTTCTTTGGTAGAATGTAGTTTGGAGCATGCATTGTTCATTATAACATAAATATGTAAATATTCTACGAAATAAGCCGAAAGCAGATTAAGTTTAGTAAAAATTGTTGTAAGGCTTGTGGTACAATTAATATTAAGCGCTTATGTTTCGTTCTTAAAATTGTAAATGCTTCCTTTCTTTTTGTTTCAGCAGCCACCTGCGTATGAACTGTAAGTGAATATTCAATTTTTTTTACTTACTTTACTATCTTTTTATGTAGGTAATATATTTTTTTAATGTACTGCTTTTTATTGTGAGACTGTTCTCTTTCAATGATAGTTTTTTTCCTTACCTTTCTTTCTTCGGCTGTTTTATATTCATATCCTCCAATTGGATCATCGGTGATGTAGAAAGGATGGTACCTAGCTGGTATACTGGGATCAGATCCACCTTCAACAACGAAATTATACGTTTTTCCTCTGACCACATTGATCTCCGGGATCAGCAGTCCGTTGATGTACCAGGAAATGCCCCATCCAACATGTCCTGAAAGAAATTTTCAAAGAAAAATTACAGATTTTCTGGCTCTCGGATTTTTAGAGCTACAAACCTGTTATAGCTGGATATCCTCTTTTTCCACCAGTTGGTCCCATTTGGGCATAGTAAACCCCATCGTCAGGTTCGTTGCACTGAATCGGTGGTATCTCCCATGGATCCACTTTCTCAGCTGGTGCTGGAGTAGCCTGCACCGTTTTCTGGGTCGTACTCCTCGAAGGCGAACCCCCTCTTCTTCTGTCCTGGGTTCTTCTGGTCGTCACTTCCTGCTGTTCTTCTTGCTGCACAACTTGCGGTCTCTGCCCTCTTCTCCTTGGAGTGGTTGGTCGCGCCTCCTGCTGCGTTTCCCCGACTTGCTGTTCCAACGGACGAGTGCTGCTGTTTTTTTTCGGAGTGGAGTGGTCTGATTCTGGCATAGGACAGTTCCACTGAGGGGCCCTTCCGAAATCTATGAAAATGTCGCCTTTGGTGTAGGAACTGTGGAAGGAAACCTCCTTTCTCTGGTTCAGTGGTCCTACCGCCCAAATAACCGGTTGGCTGGTGTTTACCAGAATTGGTTTGTCTAGTTCGTCGGAGGCGCGTAGAGGTCGCTGATATGTTACTATTGAGTAACCGTTTACCGTTGCTGCGTTTAAGAGGCGAATATTGTTGGTGTGCTGAAAAATTAATTTCCGAAATCAAGTTTAAATATTTGCACCACAGTACACGATGAAATGAAAACTTTAACATATTGCAACGTTGGTAAGGGTCTGATGTTTGGCATGAAGCAGCTTGGGGTAATCCATAAAGAAATGGTGTGTTGAAATTGGAACTTTTATAAATATGAATACTCAAATATTCCTAACTTAAACATGAATACTTGAATGATGACTTGATAAATAAATGATTGTGTGCATACTGTATGAAGTAATTTTAATAAATGCTGGGGAATGAGCCAATGGACCAATAATATTAATGGACTATTTTGAAGTGGAAATCTCTATGACCTAAGTTCCGTAATACACCCTGCATATTGAGAATAATTAAATGTGTTAACGTAACCTTGCTGGGACAAGTTTTGTAGCTGACGGTGCGTACTACGTATACCTACAGATAATTTTTCATCTGGACAGGAACCGGTCGGACCGGAGCACTGGGACTTGTCCTGAAGATAGTAGTCCTGGGCGTATCCTTTGAGAGTATCCTTATCTATCCAGGCGACCACGACATCCCCCCCGATCATAAGGCTGCGCTTGTCATCTCCCGATATTCCAAAGGACATGTATTCCCCGTCCTCTGCAAAAAGCGCAAAATAGAATTTTTGCGTTGTAAACACCAAGTTGTTTATAGCGTCTTGTGCAGTCTGACCCCTGCGGGCGTAAAATAACAACCCCTTAAGGTTTAAAGTCGACTCCACGGCAGTTTTATCTTTCGCGAAATGTTTCCCTGATGTACCAATGAGTTTATCTCGTTTATTTGAGTTGATTTAGTGTTTCTAATTGGGATTGCTCATGAAGTGCCGTCTGGCGGTCCTCTGAGAGATATCTGGTTGCCTTTTTCAATTATCCTCGCCCACTTAATATTGCAAAACGCGGTGCGACGACCTCGTGTCACTGATTGTCAGCAGTGTAGTGAAAGTAGATCTCGCTTTCGTTTGCACAAGAGATGACGTATTTCACAATCTTTTTAAAATAATTTTTGAAAGGTTGCAGAAGTTTTATAATATTTTTTGGGTAACATTAAACAGGTCTCTAAACAGGTAACATTAAAAAACTTTAATAGACTTAAACTTTAAGACTTTAAACTTAAAGGAAACTTTAAGGAGAAAATTTGGCAACTACGGTGATTCTTATTAATCGGGTCAAAATAAATTAAATATAGTCTATGGGGGATTACGGCTTCTCTACGAGAATTAATTAATTCAAACTTCGGAAAGAAGATTGTTTAGGATCGCTACTTGAATGTATGAATTTAAGGTCAAAACAAAAAAAAATAAATTTCACGATCAAAATTTTGGACCAAATGCATTACTTTCTCTTTATTCCTTTAGGGTAATAGGAAGTAACAAAATGGAGGATTGATTATGGCCAACCAAAAAGAAAAATGCAAAATTGCATATTTTTCCTGGAGAATGAAATTACGAATCTGATACTATCTGATGGAAAATATTATACTACTAAACCAGGAGGGATTATATGGCTTTATAGAAAATGCTCGGAACCAATTAGATGAGAAAAAAAATATGCATTGACATAATTTTCTACTTCTGTGGATTTGTTACCAAACAACAAACACCAGCAATACAAACAAAACATATAATATTTATGAACTACATCTGATTGCTATCTAAAAATACAAAACTGACCTGATTTTCATAAATATCCAAAGAGCCCATTGCCTGATTTGGTTCAACAAAACGCTCACCAGAATTTAGTGAAACCAATGTGATGACCAATTAATATACAATTCTTCTAATATACAATTCCAAGCACGGATCAGTAATTAACAAATTTCCAATTCTAAATTATTTTTAATTTTAGTGCGCCAGATTGAACTCTCCATTGAGATTCGTTACTATATTATTTATCTAACTGTATATTTTATAAAGTCCTACAATTCATCCCTGTTTTGTAGCATACAAGAAATTTCTGCTCAAAGATTTTTGACATGCAGTTTGTACTTTTTAAGGGCCAAGCAAACACATTATTTTTCCTGAACAAGGATAAACGTTTTACAATACACTTTTTAATCCCCTTACACGTGTTTCGGTAGACTGAACTATCATTTCAAAGGGTAAATGACGGATTGTACCGACTTTCGTTTCGTTTGTACCCTTGGGGGTTCGTTAGTACCCATGTTTAAAAATAGGGTAAACGTCGACAATTTTGGAGATATTTTAATTCTGTAAGCGGGTGCTGTTTCCAGGTTTGCCATAGAGGATTTGTACCCGTAGGGGTACCTTTGCAACCCGTTTTAAAAATAGGGTTAGGTTCTAACTTCAACAAGTACTAACATAAGTTCGGAGGCATTATATAACTATTAGATCGCAACTAGCAGCCTCTATCAATAAGTAACTAAATCATTCTGTAAGTATAACCCATATACTCCCAAATAATATGATCAAACCAAATAATTTTTCTTTACAAAATAGTTATAAAAACATATATGATCAAAATACGTTATATAGGTTTTGATTTTTTGTTTTTATTATATTGGAAAACGAAATTCAGAACGAAATAGTAAACAGACACCTATTTACAATTTCTCAATGTATCTCGTATGAAAGAATGACAAGTGAAGAGTTCTGAGTGAGAGGGTAAATGCCAGTGTGCGTAAAGAGTACACGCCCACTTCCCCCTCGACTTTTTACCCCTCAGTTTTTT
Source organism: Diorygopyx duplodentatus (assembly GCA_033557515.1). Taxonomy (NCBI): domain Eukaryota; kingdom Metazoa; phylum Arthropoda; class Insecta; order Coleoptera; family Scarabaeidae; genus Diorygopyx; species Diorygopyx duplodentatus. The sequence goes on from JAWQRJ010001379.1 coordinate 7,577, forward strand.
ACCCCTTTTTACCCATCAGAAACTCTGATGACCGTAGATTACATCCTTAACAGTCGGCCAAGTTCGATACTTTTGCGAATTAATGTAACCTGAGAGATGGAAGCGTGCCTCATTCGTATAAAAAGTTCTATCCAAAACTTCATTGTTGTTCAGGTTCTCATTAAACCAATGGCTGTACTGAAGATGGCCTTCAAAATCATATTTGTTGAACTACACACATTTTATATGGGTGTATAAGTAGCTCTTTCTTAAGAGTTCTTCCATATGAAAAGTCGTTGTCGTAATATTAATGTACAATTATCCTTAAATATTGCATGGACCCATCTTGCAAATTGATTAAAATTTAAATAAACGAAAGGTTTTGAACTTCTATTTATTTGCTTTATTGTGTTGTATAGACTAAGGTACTAGTTCCGGTCTATTAGTTAGACCATCCTCAGCCTTAATCTACAAAAGGAGATATAAGAACGAATTAGAATATATAAATGATTTATAATCGAAAAAATTAGAAAATCTAAAGAAACGGAGATGAGTAGAGACAACCATAATAAACAACCCTTTGCATAGTTGGATAATAATGCCTACGGCCTACACCCTTTTATACAAAAATCAACACTTGCAAAGACACTATTATCCACATTAATGAGTCGTCTTTTAATAAACTTAATCTCCTATGAATCCTTCAAACTCGAACTTATACTCCTACTAACTTATGCCTAAACTACATAAAAAGAAATTCCAATCTGTAACTATCATACTACATATCCCCTCTCTGCCCCCAACCGTCTATTAACCCCTGTCAGACAAATTTGTAGAGAAATAACTAATGTTTAAAAATTAAAAAAGAAAAGATCAAAAATAAGAACAAAAATGTAAAAAGGAATTAAAACAAAAAAAAGAAAAGGACAAAAATAAACAAAATTTAAAAGAGCTAAAAAGAAAATAATGCAAGCGGATTCTTACACTTACACTTCTTCTATTAACTAAAGGAGTTTGCAGGGATAGTTCAAAACGGTTGAAAACTGAGTGGGTGTGGATCACTCACACGACTTTCTCTCACTTAACCCCCGATCTTGAAACGGTGCGACTTTGGGCAAACAAATATTTAAATATGTGATATGGGAGTACTTTAAATGATACTTTAAATGTCCAATAACTTCTAAACGGTGCGATTTTGGACAATGTATGTTATGAATAAAAGCGACCACAAATTCGTCAAGGAATTTAATATACGGGTACGTTCTGGAAAGCACTGCGGACCATAGTAAATTCGGCACGCGATAGAAAGATGGTGTTAGCAGTCCATAAAAATTTCAAATAAATTCGACACGCGATACAAAAATGGTAATTATACTAGCAGTCTTTACTAATTTGGTATATTTACTAGTGCTCTTTATACCTTTGAGGTGAGAGAAAGTAAATATACCAAATTAGTATGTACATGAAAATGCTAAACGATCAAAGAATTTCGTGTCAAAGGATTAACGTGAATAAAATTAGTAACGTCGTACAATCCTGTACTACACACCAGGAAATAGCATTAGCTTACAAAATTAAAATATCATTAAAAATGTCGAAGTTACCCACTAACCCCTATTTTTAAAAATGGGTACTAACGAATCTCTAAGGGTACAAAGGAAACTAAAGGCGGTACAATCCTCTAAAAAACACTAGAAAACAGCACCCCCTCACACCTTCAAAAATGTCGAAATTAGGACTTATTTTTAGGACCCCTATTTTCATAAATTATTTACACCGTATCCGTAAGGGTACGAAACTGAAAAACGGTACAAAGGGGTTCAAATGGTACTGAATCGAACTGCATTGGAAAAATTAAGTTATTTCAAAGGTGACTTTTTTAATCCCTTATAACTTGCAACCCTTTTGGGGTGCAAACAAAATGACAAACGCATACAAATCAAGAGTAATCGAATGCATATGTAAAAATGGATTTACTTATAGTCGGATGCTAAGTTCACATAGGTAAAATATATGATGGTTTAGTGATGGAAGTCCAATTTCTCAACTTTTGATAACTATTTTTATAATAGACCGAATTTTTGAATAAGATACAAAAGCACATCTACTTACAAAGCAGATCTAACTTTTTGAATTTAAACATAACAATCAACGCGTTGGATTCGATGGTTTCAATTTTGACATCAGGTCAGTAATCAACATCTCAAAAACTCTTCATGCCTCTACTTTCAAATAAAGATTTCTTTCTCTTTTGATTGGACATATTGAATCTGTTGTGAAATTGTTGTTTCTTTTAATTGTCCAGAGCATACTTAATTTTTAAAGCCGTTAAAAAAGAAATAAAGAAGTCTAAGATCAATTGTAATTTAGTGGGATAGGTTTTTTTCCAAAAATAATACGTGCCAAAAAATTTATAAAAGATACCACTCAGCTTTGTGGCTATTTATTCAATATTTCGCAGAAACAACTTCAGGGGGTCCAGATTAGAGGTCAGTTTTCCCCCTTTCGTGTTTTACTTGACTTTAAACTTTAAACCTTAAAGTTCCTAGGTATACTAGGCAAGAATGTTTTGAAATTTTATTTACGGCCATTCTTTTTTACCCAATGAGCAATACTTCTCTCACAACGAGAAAGAAAAATGTCGAAACAGCTGAAACAGCCTCCACCTTTTCAAGTTCTTGGGGTAAATTTTAAAAAAATGATATGAAAAAGGCTACGAAAAGGCTGAAAACAAATTTTCATGAGTGATGAATTTTCAAGAAACTTATATAATCGACGATGGCGGCAATCAATCATAAAACTTTGTTTAGCAAAGAGCTCATACCACACATGTATGTACTAAGGTCGTTTGCCAATCACAAAACAAAATATTGTGGCTTGTATAACTTACTGTAATCTACTCAAATGATGATAACATTGATGGGGACAATAGCAGAGAATTACAAATTTATATATACAAAATGTATTTAAATACCCCCAAATACTGTAAGTTAATAAAAACTAACTTTTTTAGATTAATTAAATTTAAAAAATTAAAATACTTTGTCACATTGAAATTTAAATTTTTAGTGTAAACCCTTCAATTTGATTTAGGACAAAAAACGTAATATTATAAATGCAAGAGAAAAATAAAAACGCTACTAACTGGAAAATATATGCAGTATGATAATATTGTTATTAGCAGCTTGAAATTTTGTCATGCACGGTTGTTATCAAATATTTTTATTTTTAAGTATATAATTATTATTATGGTTCTGTGCAATATTTTTTTTGTGATTACGTATTCTTTTTTCACGGCATGCAGCACTAAATATCAGTCCTTGTATGAGGACTAACCCTTCAGGTTTGAAGCACCTTATTAAGGGCGGTAAGAACAGGTTGTTACTCACCTAATTTTGCGACTAATTGCAGCACTATACTGTCTCCAGCTACCGCCCAACGTACTTCAAAGGCCAACTTATCTTGCAGGACTTCACAGTTGAGTTTGGACTGAAATAAGGATTTTTTTTTGAAAACAAATAAAATAAACAGCGAAGCAATAACAAATCTTATACTTACCTAAAAAAATATTTTATTATATCTATACCACTTTAAAAGTTATAAGCTTCATAATACAGTGTGATATATATTTACAAATTTTATAATTAAAATTTAATGAAGTGTTAGAAAATGGATATGAAAGTAAGTGTGTTTGTATTATAAAACAATTCTTTTATTTACAAAATACTAGATTAGTAAATATATCATACAAAAATAAGACACTGGCCAAAAAGTAATTAAAAAAATTCACAAAAATAATACTGATTGTATTCAATGTACAATTTAACATCACAATTTAAATGCGGGACCAACCGTTTGGTGTAGGTTTGGTGTCATAATCTCGATTTTGCAAATTAAGACCTAGCGGTCACTGGAAAATTCATGGTATATTATCATGCAAATGCGTGGTCGGTTTCCGCCCAAGCCGTGCCTGCAAATTCAATAAGTTAAAATCTCTGGCGGGCAAGCCCCCTAGTGCCCTAAATAAAGCCACCTTATCTCGGATAATAAAGCTACGAGCTAACGGCGAACTTTGGCGTGATAAATTACCCCAAGGTATTTCGAAAAAGTTATTTATATCACGTAAGCCGGGGATTTCTTATTTTGATACCTTTGCGAGGCAACTGTATTTATTTTCTCTGTAAAGACAGTGCGGTTAAATGGAACGTATGAGCTCATATCTGCTCTGAACGTATAAAATTTCACTGCTGTTTTTCAGAGGGGAGTCTCATAACAAAATATAAAAGAGTTTATATCAGCATAAAGCAAGACATGGTTCATAAGGGTGTTATGGCATTTCAAAGATAAGTTTAAGGAACTGATCTTTTATTTATGCAGGACGGTCCTCAAAGAACACAGAAACATACCTCTTGTTGATAAAAATATTTGCTAAAACTTTTATAGAATTTGTAGCATTTATAGCATTTGAAATGGAATGTGAAATATCGTTACAAACCAAATAGTACTTGAGTTTGTTTATTTTCTCTCGGCAAAAACTTAGCTGTAAAACCCAGTCACATATCCAAAATTAGCATTTGTGCATGCTCTAGTATCACTACTACCTTGCAAAATGGCGGCGAATGGCAAAATGGTTTTTAGTTTTCAAGCTACATGTCGTTAATTGTTAAAAATATCAGAAAATTTTTGAAATCAAAATTAACAACCTCATTTCTTGACCTTATGATATTTTGTTATTGACGGTAAACGGAAAAATGGAAAAAATATGTATTGATTATTTTGCTATAAAGAGATGTTGCTGTAAACAGATGTTTGCGGCATTTGATTTTGTTGCTAAAAATAGTAACATACGAATTCCTAATTAGCGTAATAAAAATCAAAATGGTAGATCTAATCTATAAAAATTTGCAAATTTAGGAGATTCTAATTGAGCATAAAAGAAAAAATGCACAAAATGAATGTATTATGGTTTTAGTGTAGCTAGTTATAAATCCTGAATTAAAATTGCAGTAATCAAAATGGCAAATCCAAAAACGACCTGTGTACTAAAATTTAAAAAAAGTATTAGATCAATATAGAAATAAAGCGTGTACGTAATGGTTTTAGGTTTTGTAATTTTGATTACAATTTTGCAACCAAAGTTACGACAGCCAAAGTGCATTCATTTATAACTAATTAGTCAGGTTTGTGTAATGAATAAAAGATTTTAATATCGAATACAATCCTACGTACTGAATTCGTACGTAGAGGTAGTTTATTATCTCAAGAATTCCCGCACGCTATGATGTAAGGAAACAAAAGTTTCGAGTGACAAATTTTCTTTCTTGACAACATCGTTTATTTTTAATGAAGTTCCTTATCATTGAAAAAGTAGATCTTGTTTTACGGAACAGCTAAGAAAATTAGAAAAAAATTGAAGATTTTGTGAATTCGTAAAATAAGACGTTACAGTCAATATTTTATAAGTTTCACCACCTGTTTATATCTTCTGCATTTTTCAAATATTTAATGCACACATTAGATCGTATAAGTGCGTAATCTGCCGATTACTTGGTCAATCAATATATTATGACCAAAAATTCAGTTATAACCAAAAAATTCAAAAGTAAAACGCCTTGAGAAATTAAAAAAAAATCTAAGTCAAATGCAAAAATTGTATTTGACTTGGAGAACGTATCAAAGTTGTAGTTTTTTAAATGCAATGCCTTGTATATTATTTCATTTTTTTTTCATTAAGGTTTACCTCACCTAATAAACCTAACCGTTTTCTAAATATTTGGAATTATGTGAAAATGTAGTAATAATGCTAATAATTTAAACACGGAACATTTATTGTACATTTTTACATCAAATTCACCCTGATGTGTACTAATTGATTACTTTTCTTGTCAAACTGGCGAAAAAATTCCCAAAGTGTACACGGTGTCGAAAAATTAAGGCTAAATAATATCGAATATATAAATAAATTGATGCAGATTGGAATCAGAATAGTAATGAAAATTATGTATATTGTGAAATATGCATTCATCACTAAACAGAGCAAAATTAAGTCTGAATAATGACGAGTTTGAAACGGTAATAACTTGTTTAATTTAAATGGAACGCCCTATATTTTATGCTAAGAATAAAAGTAAAATTTAATTGTCTATCGAATACCATTGCGCTTCCCTATACCTAACTCTTCACGTTTTGATGGAAAACGCATATTTTGACGAATTCAAACTGATTTTAACAAATATAATATTTGCAACACGACGCCAAGCAAGCGTCTCAAGAATTCTTCAAAAACATAATTACAAGCCTTATAAAATTCAACTCTACCAATAAGTTTCTGAAAATGATTTTGCGAAACGAGTTGAATTTTGTATGTGGTTGTTTTGTACAAGGTTGCAGAAAATGAAAACTTTTTAAATTTTGCTCTATTTAGTGATGAATGCATATATCACAATATACATAATTTTCATTACTATTCTGATTCCAATCTGCATCAATTTATTTATATATTCGATATTATTTAGACTTAATTTTTCGACACCCTGTATACTTTAGGAATTTTTTCGCCAGTTTGACAAGAAATGTAATCAATTAGTGCACATCAGGGTGAATTTGATGAAGTTGTTTGGATATTTGTTTTTTAAAAATGCTGTTTTTATTTTTTGTATGTGTTGTATATGATGTTCTTTATGCGAAATTTGTATTGCTTTATTAATTATGACTATTGAATATTGACCTTTAGTGATTTTTTAGTGACCGTTAGTGATCTCCAACTATTAGTCCTTTTTTGGTAGCAGTTAATTTTTATTGTATTGTGATCGCTTCTTTTTATAATTGTGTTAAGGAGGGGGGAGAATTGCTTTTGCTGCGTTTTCTATTTTTATTGTGAATTTTAGTCTTTTATCAAAATGATTAAAGGTATCCATTAATGTTGTTTTCTGGATATGTCATAATAATGTCACCAACATACCCGAAATAAAATGACGGTTTCCCTTTTAGTTTTTTCAGGCATATATTTTCCATGTACTCCATTGTGAAGTTAGCTATCGTTGCGGCGATAGATATTGCTCATAGCACAGCTGCAAATTCAATGCAAATTTTTATTGTTTCTAGGAATTCTTCCAAATTTAGTTCACTATTGTTTTTTTTATTTTTGACCATTAGTTGCTTGCTGATGGCTTCTTTTTTTAATAGTTCCATGGAAGTGTTTGTATATAATGCAGTGATGCTTCATTATAGTAATTTATAGTTGTTATGAATATTTTTAATTTTTTTGATTTTATCAATGAATTTAAGTGAGTTTTTTTATCGAATATGTTTTTTATTAATACTTTTTGGTATTATTTCTGAAAAAAATGGATATCTTGTAGGTGGGTGCTTCTATCTATTGAGCTTAATATGGGTCTGAAGGGTATATGTATTTGGTTAGTGGATTGATAATAATTTATTTTTTTGTATGCTCACTGATTTTAATTTTTTTAAAAAAAAACTTCGTGACTTATCCGATCCATTGTGGAACATCCCTTAATTCTTCTAAGGTACTTAATTTCCATTGCCTCGACATTGTGTTCTTTTCGTCAGCACCCACCTTTCACTTTCATTGGTCAGGATATGCTTGAAAATGGTAATCTTAGTGTTTTTTGAAATACTTCTGTTCTGTAAAAATGTGGTCCTGAGGGAATGGTATAGCTTGGCGGTATTCTCTATTCCTGTCATTTATTTCTCCATCTATTTTATCGCTTGTGTGTATTTTAACTCCTAGATACTTAAATGTGTCCTTTTGTTCTATTACATAGTTGCTTATTATTATCTCCAGCTCAATGTCCTCTTTTCCTACCGTCATTTTTTTTGGTTTATGGATGTCTAGTTTCAAATTTCAATATAATATAGTATACAGTTTGTAACGCAATGTGGTTGCCCATAGGAAAAACTTGTTTAGTTTTCATTTTACAACAAATTGTCATTCTTTGAAATATTTTTTGGATCGTTTAAAACTACCAATAAAGATATAAAAACCATAAATTTATTACCAGCATTTAAAATATTTTGAAAAAAAGACATTTGGTAACAACAAAAGCTCTAATAATAAAGTTTTACAGTGGTTACATCGACGATGTTAAAGACGTCAAACAAGCCAAATAATATTAAAAACAATAATACAGAAAAAGAAACAAGAAAAATTAAAAAACTACCGTTTGAGATTAAGTAAATTAATAATTATTCAACATAATCTCCCCCCACGTTCTACACATTTTTCCGCCCTGATCCTAAATTCCCTATAAACGCTCCCTAAAATTTCCAAATTAATTTCCCTAATAGCTACAATAATTCTCTGCTTCAAAATTTCTAAATAATTTGCCAAAGGAGCTTGGTAGACTTTTTGTTTTAGATATCCCCAGAGGAAGAAATCCAGTGGTGTTAAGTCTGGAGTTCTAGCAGGCCACTGTATTGGTCCAAAGAAAGCGGTTACCCAACCATTTCCTCACTAACAATGTACCATGGGCTGGACAGCCATCCTGTTGAT